>VRLP01001547.1:0-123465 GCA_009660295.1 Lophius piscatorius | reverse complement strand
GGCTCCCTTGATGAACAAGGGATTGCAGCTTGTTATCTACTTCTCAACGATACAACATATGTGAAGTTTGCCTTTTGACAACATTCCACTAATGAGATATGGAGTCCATGAAAATGTTTCAAAGTTTTTGAAGTAGTCGAATGAAAGATAACTTATTCTCTCTAGAGGGTCAATATATCCTTCCTTTTTAGACAGCTCCACATGTTGGAATCATTCATGACTGATCACACTGATCATCATCGTCCATTTCCTCATTCAAGTATAGTTTCATGTCAGAGGAATGTAGTCCAGCTTATTCAAATTGCTGGAATGCTGCATCGGACCAATCAGACCGCCTTTACAGCAGCATAGCTCTGATGCCATGATGACATCTTAATGTCCTTTTCTCCCTTTACTGTAGTAATTAAAATTTGCATTAACCTCGGCTATACTTTGTGTTTTTGTACTACTTAGCAAAGGTAACACTCATACTATAAACATGTTTATTATACCTGCATAACACGAGCATGCTAGCACAGTCCCAGTTGTTCCCCAGTATTCTAGAGTCATGCCTGTACACTATCTCCTCTCTTACTTCCCATCTCAGATCAAACATCCGACCAGAGAACACCTACCACAACGACCACCACTTCAAGATGCACACCTTTGAAAGAATCACGTCTTGTAGTTTCTGTCACTTTCTGCTCAGGTAATATCAAGAGTTCAATCTGAACTCTGTCTGTTCATTTCACGCTCTAAAAGAACTACCAAAAACTACAATAAATTCAATCCCATGACTGAGACTGGTGAAGTCTTAACTACACAAATGGCTTTAACGTGGCAGAACATTTGTTATTCCAGTGATCCAATTTTTCTCCTCCTGGGAAAATGTATTTGAAAATATTTTCATAATTGAGGTATTTCACTCTTTAGTCACTTTTTCCTAAGCATTTATCAATATGATGTTTTTGGAGTTCAGTCATCATCTAAACTGGAAATCCCTCATTAGTCCCGGGACGACTTGAAATGAAGAGGGACTGCAGTTTGCTAGCTGTCTAAGTTTCCTGCAGATGCTATCAGATTTATGGTTCTGGAGAGCTGAAGGACATTTTTTATGTCACTATTCTCATCTGGAGACTGACTGAAACCTGAAAATTCAAAATGTCAAGGTATTCCTCTTAAGGAGGCTGTCATACATGAAATGTGTCCTGTGGTTCATTGTGTCCAGGGGCATCTTTAACCAGGGTTATGTCTGTCTGAAATGTGGGCTTGGAGCTCACAAGGAGTGTCTGGGTCGACTGGAAGTCTGTGAGAGTACAGGTGAGATGGAGGCTGATCATGTTTTCACTTTGTAATACGCTTTATTGAAATGGCACAATTTCCCATATTTACGACTCTCGGGCAATATTTACATTTGTTGGTGACCTTTCCCCTTTCCTTTACACAAAATGTAAACATTTACTGAGCATATTCAGGCTTTTTAGAGAACCTCACTCATGCCAGATGTAAAGCTTACACATAAGTGATCTAACACATTCTATAGAGTCTGTTGTAAATATTTATGGTATTTGCCATCTGTTTGACTTGCTGTTTCTTAACAACCATCAGGCTACAAATTCCACTCGTACATACCCTTTAAAAAAAAAAAAGCAATGTTTTGCATTTCTTTGTCAATTATAGCGGGTATCAAAGACTTAGCAGTGTTTTTGCTTCCTTCGTCAGGTTTTATCTCTTTGTCACCAGTCTGAGGCTTTTCAATTAGGTGTAGGGATACTCAGGCGGCTTAAAGCAAGGCAAAGCACGTTTATTTATATAGCACATTTCCACAGCAAGGCGATTCAAAGTGCTTTAGGCATTTCAAAGTGCAGCTCAAAGGCAGCTCAGGCCTTTGACAGGCCTTCTTCGCAAAAGCGCTGTGGTCTTTACGCATTCTGAGGCAGGATAAGGGCCAGCAGAGGTTGACAGGTGAGCTTGTATATGAGAAAGCCACCACACACACACTTATATTATATTCTTCTCACTGTGTCGGTCTCTCTCCCTCGACTGCAGATTCTGCCAAGCTGAAGCCCAAGGTAAGACCTGGACTGTTTCTCTGCTCTGACTCAGACACCAAATTACACATAGATTGTGAAGCATAACGTAGCAGATATCACCGCGCACACATGCTCTCACCCAACTACAGGCAGAAACGTCTTCTCACCCACATCAGCAATGAGATAAATAGTTTTGGACATGTAAGAGTGCAATGTGGAGGGAGGTGCTGGTACTTAATGTTCCATATTACAGAATATCACAGTATAATATTGTTTTTCAATCTATTTACTTATACTGTTTTAAGAGCTATTAGTATCCAAAGCCGTTAATACATATTTTATTATAATTTTGTTTTAAAACAACAAGATTGTTAATTTACCCACCTGTTGCAATGTTTACATTTCACATTTCATGCTTTGGTTACTTTGAAGACAACAATTTAAAGATGTTTAAGCCTCCTCAAAGGAATGATACTCAATCCTTTAAGGTTTATAGAGGATCATAGGAGAAGCTCTGATTGGTCTGCTGATAGTTAAGTTAGTTAAGTAAGTACGGTTGTTATTTGTTGTTAATTTCTTGTCATTGTTTGCCACAACACCATTGCAAACACAAAACTTCACAAAACTGTTTCTCTTGATTTCTGTTTTTGCCATTCCTTTACGTTTTTCCGCACTTACAGTATTGTACTGATTCTGTGCCTCATTCATCAGGTCATTTAGAAAGAATGACCTTTTGATTTATCCGCGTCTCCTCGTTCTTCTTAATCCTTTCTTTCTTCCTTGTTTTGTTTGTCTTTTTTCTGCTTTACTTACTTACTTACTGTTTGACCTCATCCACAGGAAAGCCCATCGCCACCGGGTCCAGGTCAGTATGGCTTGACCACTTTTCCACTCTGAGAACCTGCTTTGGGCTTTATGTGGAACCTCTTAATTTGCTTTCATCTCCACTCTGTAACAAAACAGGACAGGATAAAAAAAAAAAGAGGTGTTCAGCCAGAACCCAGAGTGAGACACGGAGGAGATATATGGTGGCTAAAGGCTAACCCTGAGATGGTTTCATACCCCTCTAATCTTTGATCCAATCTTAACGTATCTTTTCTCGGGTTAGGGTTTTCTTAGAAACTCATACGTGAATCTCTGCTGGAGGTAATGAACCAAGGAGGTGATGAACATTTTCATTCTTTACAAATACATTTGAATAGGAATAACAAATGAATAATAGGAGAGGGGGGAGTCCTTAACCAAACTCACCACATGCCGCGCTGCTTAAACCCGAGAAAGCAGTGAGATGAATCGGAGTGGGTGAAATCCTTAAGAGGCAGGCGGCAGGAGAAACGCTGGATGAAAAGCACTTCCAGCACTCTGTATGCCTCAGTTTCAACTGCTGAGCTGTGCCTTTGTGATAAATCAATTTCCATAAGGGGCTTTATGAGAAAGACATTATTGTTCTTATGAAAACATGAATGTGAGGTATTCCATTCATCTGAGGTCACCGCCAGCTAATAGTTTCCTCGGGCTGGTTTGCAGGGGGGGGGGGGATTCGTCTGAGGGTGTGAGTCTGGAGAGAGTAAGTGGCTCTGTCTTATAAGTTGGCAGGGGTGTTTAGTCTTAGCCATAGTCGGGGGCTTGTGGCTGTATTGTCTGCCATGATGAGGAAATATTGGACTGTAATGCATTGTACAGGAATCAAAGAGATGAATTTCCCTCAAGAGTAAATTTCAGCTTTTTAAGATTGTGCCGTCAGGGTGCATAAGACCTCAAGAAGAAAAGATTGACTCCACATTTATTAGACACTGTGATTGTGCTGGAACCTTGAGGATGATGACAAGAAGTGAGATTTGTTTTGTACACATGATTTGTGCATTATTGTTAAAAAAAAAAAAAGTCACCCACGTTTTTTTTTTTTTTTTTCAAATCTTTCGTCTGACCTCGAGCAAATCATGTGCATGAAGCCAAAACTCTCTTTACTCACATCCTTTGTGTTGTGCCCTTCCCGTTACTGAAGTTTATAACTATTCACTGCTTTGCGTTGACTTTGTACGTAATGGCGCAGCATGAAAAATTCTCATCATAAAATGCCGACTTACCTATTCATAGTCGTGAAGAGTTTCCAAAAATCTTTAAAAATAATTATTCAGAAAGGAAAGGTTGAATCAGACCACAAAAGTATCAAAAATGTATAGCCACTACACCATCTATTGTGACGTATAAGACCAGTGTCTATAGAATTTACTTGGGGACTTTGAAGAATAGAAAATCCTATAAGGCTTATAATAATAATAATAATAAAGTAATAATAATAATTTTCCCTTTTTTATCACCTGTTAGACAGTACATACGTACATTACAATGTCTTGAAATTTATCTCTTCATTTAACCCATCCTTGAGGGAGCAGAGGGCGGTCCCTGTGAAGCCCCCAGGGGCCTGAGGTTCCGGGTTCTGCTGAAGGACCCACGGCATCATGGGCTGTGTCAGGGGCTGGGATTGAAATCTAGTCATCTGGTTGAGGGACGACTGCTTTACCCAAAGAAATAAAGCCGCCCATGGGCATTATGGGTATTATTGGCACTATGCCCATTCCATAAGAATTGACATGTATGCTTAATACACGTTTCCTTCCTCTCTTACTGTATGATATTTGGGAATTGGGGAATTTTTTATTGAAATAAACGCCTGTTTCATTCCTTTATTCGCTCCTCTGGTGGCATTTAATAATTTAGTAAAAAAATGTTATTAGCTAAATATGTCAAACCTCAAACTATGAAGAAAAAACACAATGGAAATGTTTGTTTCATATATTAGTCTGAGGTACAGTCTCCTTTTCGCTCCACATCAAACTTATGTTTTTATTTAAAGCTATTTATCTGTCAGTGGAGCAGAGGATGGTTCTGTGCATTACTGCTCACATGTTATAATAAAAGGCTCAAATAAGAGTGAGCTCAGTCTACATAAAGCAAAGGGCAACATCAACTTTAATGCAACAGTGATATTAATTAAACAAAACAGCAGACGTAATTGTAAAACACTGATAGAAAATATTTTAATTTAGACTGAATACTTGAAGTTACATTAATGAAGTTACATTCTTATAACAACAGCGTACCATTTACTTGTTATGAACTATCTTCACTTCTTCATTTTTTAGTATCTGAACTTTTCGTCCCAGATGCCCTGATGAATTGATCTCAATGCTTCGTCTTTCCCTGTGTGATAAATGTCAAACAATATGAGTTCAAACGTGCTGAAGTCTGGTCTGTCTGCCAGGTTTACCCAGGATGGTGGTGATCAGAGATTACAGCGGCATCCCCTCTCCCCTCTGTGGACCCCCACTAAGCATTCACGTGGGGGATGTCATTGAACTGATGTTTGCTGACCTGCACTATTCCTGGTGGCAGGTGCGTGTCACTCGGCTCATCTTCCCTTTGTCAGCATCTGTGACTCCATGAAAAACTAACATGTTACAGCTCACTGGGTTGGCTTGGCGCACGCAATGACTTTGCAGGGCCATCAGCGTGAATCTGTGCTGCAAGTCATGTCATCTGTTATATCTGATAAAGGAGAAAAAAAACATACGAAGCGAGTCTCCTTTTCACCGTTCTTGTTTATATATCCCAAACTGCCTCAGTTATTTATTTCAATCTTTGTCAGGTGCGCCATAAATATGAGGGTATGATGAGGTCAGCATGGAGTCGAATTATCAGTCAAAGATGTGTATGAACTCCACAGAGCCCCAGTCACATCATGAACGTGGGAGTCTGTCTGTTCTATCACTCCTGAGATTGAATCACCGCCTACATGAGATGATCTAACCAATTAGTGGCGCTGGCTGATTAACCGAGTGTCACACTGAGACAATAAAACAGCAGGGACTTCAGCCTCTAGAGGACATTTTAATGGTGGTGCACAACCTCAAGCACAGGATCATTTAACAACCATCTCATGGGGTCAGTCAGCATTTGATAGAATCTGATCTTCTCAATTTTAGAAAGGATGGTAATTTATCCATCGGGGTCTTCCAGCAGCCTGGCCATCGGTTCCTCACACTGCGCTACAGAGACATTAAAGCTTCATCCTCCTTCTGGTGCCGCTCCAATCAGAAGCCAGACATTGCCTTCTGCGTGACTGGGAGTTGGCTGTTGTTGTGTGACTGTGCGCAAGGTGGAGGGTGAGGGCAGGAATGCCAGGAGACTTCATGTAAGCCCGTGGAACAGCCAGCAGAATGTCCCGCTGCAGCTCTGATGGCACTGCATTGTTTGCTGCTATAGAAACCAGGCACTCTGGGAGGGCATAATGGAATTAATTAAATGATAATACACTTTGGAGTTTATTCCTGTCCTGTGCACATTTATAGGCTACTGTAATACGGTTCATATCCTGTTCCCATTTTGTTTATATTATTTATTAGTGAGAAGACAAAATTCGTCTTTTGGAAGGAATCCACAAAGACTCTGAGGCAGTGAGGCTGATTTAAAGGGGAAAAATAATCTTCAATTAAATGCTTTTCTTTTAATCGGCTTTGCATATTTTTTTTTTTTTTTTTGCTAATATAAGAATTATTTTGGATTATTTAGAAAATAGTTATATCTCTATATAGATAAAAAGATAAAAGTAATGGCTACTAATACTTTGATAAGCCTGTTATCTTTGAGCATAATTAGTTAGCTGCTTTATTTCTCCAAACCTGATCTGGATTTATCCACTTACTCATTAATTGGTGTTTAATCCATGCTATGTCATAATCAGGTATTCGTTTGTATACTACAATAACCAAACGGGTATTTCAAACCACTTTTTTGCCATTGTGTCCAGTAGGTCTCGTTGAGTCCAAATTTGGTGCATGCGAATTAATTCGAGGAGATCTATTTTTGCAAAAATAATATTTTACTCTAGTACTTCGTATTTTACCTCACCAAGGGGATCTTTTTTTGGAAAACACAGTTTCTCCTCCATAACTTCCCAACCATATGTCTGATTATGTCCGAATTGGTTGATATGAATCTACACAAGGAGATCTACATTTCATTATATAAGTTCTTAGCTAGTTAAATAGAAAAACAGAATTCTCTGAAGGGGATATTCTTCATGAAGTCTCACTGACTTAGAAAGATTTGAACATAATTTGACACTGGCACTGACAAATGAGATATGTTTCCAAAGGTCTGGTTGGTCATGATTGTCTAATGTCATGTGAAGGTCAATGAATAATGCCAAATGTGTTTTGTAAATTGTATCGTATTATACACCATCTTATCCCATTTACAGATACTAATAAGAATTCAATAACACAGAAAAAAAAAATTTCATGGTAAGGAGCTTCCACTCTATTTCCAATTTGATAACATCTTTGGTTTAATTCTTCCTCTTAGCAGTTAATTTCTGTTAGCTGCTTATTGAAGTCTGCTGGACATAGAACATGTCATGACATATACATGTCATCTAAATGTCACCCCTGTCCCGTCTTACCACCACATGTTTTTACTGATCTGAATAGAAACAGGATTTGGCCATTTATGACCAAAAATTGCCTGTAGAAAACATAATTATGGCATAAAGTCTGCGTTCTGTGTTTGCACATCTACTGCTGGTCGCTGTAATGACATCTGACATGTAGAACACAGTATCAGCAGAGCAGAAGATTTAGAAAACCGCAATCAGATATAAGCTATGCAATCTTTTAAATCATACAAACTAAGGCTCTGTGAGTGTTTTCAATAAGTTTGCTAAGACCTTCGGTCACACACACACACACATAAAAAAAACCCCTGAATCTAAAGAAAAACAGTGTTTGTTTACAATGAAAACTCCACAGGGCACCTTTAATCTTCAGCGTCCCCAGTGGCGCCAGAGGATGAAATTACAGAACATTGAGAATTCATATCCCCTGTTACCCAGGAGGCAATTATCCCCCATCCCACCGGCGGAATAATACAATCAATCACCATAATTTCATTTGATCCTTTGGCTGCTGCCTGTTTATGCCAACAAAGTAATAAGTTTAATCTTCATCATACGCTTATTGAGAGCATAACAAATAGAGAGGGGCCCCTCAAAAAAACCTTTGATGAAATGTTATTACATAGAATGGATCGTAAAGATGGGCATAGATTCGCTTTCCAATCTAGTTACTGCCAGGGCTTGCATGGTCCCAAAAAGCATTTCCTACTCTAATAAAGAGGAGTGAGGGAGAAAACATAAGCAGGGCAGGAGACTGAATGAAAAGCTCAACGTGTCTTCAACATTCCCTGTGTTCGCACATTAACTCAGTGGACTTCAAACAGACCCTCAAACTCATAACAGGAACTTAAATTAAGTTCAACTTAATGTTTATGTAACCGCATTACTGCTAACAGGATAATGTATATGATGGTAAATACATCCGCATAGGAGCAAAACGGCATAAAAGTTGAAGATTTTTTTTGACTGGTTGGGTTTATTTCCCTAAAGAAAAAATCTGCATTTAACACGTTTCTTGAAGGCATTCCTGATTTTCACGTAAGGTTTGTATTTTTACTAGCTGAAGCGCTATTGTCAGTCTTTCATGTGAGCCAGAGAGCTCGCACTGCTGGGCATTCAAACACCAAAAGAGGAGCCATTATTTAGTGTTAAACGAGGCTCTTGTTTCGTTGCAGTACAAATTTAACTGCCAGCAGAGTTTTAACCATAATTAACTTGGGCTGCAAATTAGATGCAGTGCTTGTTGTTTGCTAATTGCTGAGGATTTATTGAAGTGAGTGTGGGAGGGGAAGAGAAAAGGAGGCGAGAGATAGAGGTGTAGTAGCTCCCAGACATATATAATGCGATTAACAGCTATTTGCCATTTCAGGGAAAAATTCCGACAACAAGCAAGGTTGGCTTCTTTCCAAGCGACGCTGTGAGGCCGTGCCCATGTGTAAGTGTGCAGGGTTATCGTAATCAATGAGATACATTCGGTGTGATAACAATGCATTCAGTTGATAATGGATACTATTGATGTTTGGACAAAGGAATGCAATGCTTTTCAAATGCCCTTTTTTCACTGTAGAAGACTAGAATTTAGCCATTAGATGCGGAATGAAGATCCCATTATCACAAATGACCTCTACACTCCAGCAACTCCATCGAAACACAAAATAACCACAATTCTCTCTATGCCAGGTTCCAAAACCTGTCAATTACTCCTCCCAACTCTGGTAAGTGATGAAAACAGAAAACTGTAGATTGCTAAAAAAAATAATCACAGGCAGTGGTGGAATGCAGCATTTACACAAATATTGTACTTATATGTCTGTATGTTCTGCTGTGCTTGAAAATATCCATTTATCATATTTTGCACCTTTATACTTCTACTTCAGTACATCCCTGAGGCAAATATTGTACTTTTGACTCCTCTTAATGTGGGGAAATTATCAATTTAAAAAAAATCTGAGGAACGTTATCGATTGGAAAAGGGGTTAATTGTTCATTTAAGGGTTTAAAAGATTCTCCTTATTCTCAAGATTCTCCTTATTCTTCATTAGCTGGAAAATTCATCGTAACACGCTCAGCAGAGCTCATAGATAGTGTCTCATTCCTAGGTTACGTGTAAGGTGTCACGTGAGGACTATTTGTCATACCTGTGTGCACCTTATCCAGACACAAAGGGTACCCTCATTTCCCCATGCAACCTTTTACCAGCGTTTACCTACATCTGACCTCATCATTTTTGTCTCTAAACTTTACCAATGTTTCATATAAACTGCATCATTGACGTTTCCTCAACCTTTTAGGTTTAGGAAAAAGGTTTAGGTTTCTTAAGTTCTTGGATTGTAAATACTAAAGTGTGTCAGATCGTTAAGATACATACAAGTTTTTAAACGGACATTTCATTCATTAAGACAAAAATGTTAGCTAAAACCTAAATTCCCAGTGTGAAAAAAGTATTTGACGCCTGGGAACTAAATTATTAATAAAAAGAAAACTTTCGTTATTTCATTAGATTGTTTTCAGAAACAGGAAGTTGGCTCGTTGGTCTCACCAGGAGAACACTATACCAAAATCACAAAATTGAAATACATCAGTGTGAGAAGGCTTAACTCTCTGGGACACCACCGATCCACAGTCAGGCAAATCACCCTACAAATGGAGAAGATTTTGAACAATTGGCTCACTGAAGATGTCACGAAAGGCCCAAAGAAAACTTCTAAAGAACTTCCGGCCTCTCACCTCGTTGAAGGTCAGCCTTCATAGTGTCAGTGCTCAAATGACACTAGGCAAAAATGGTGTCCAAGGGAAAGAAAGAAGCAGAAACCCAGAAGAATAAAAGGAATTCACAACTCCATAAACGGAAAATTACACCTACAGCCAAACACTAAGGTGGTGGGGATGCTTTGCCCAGCTCAGGGCCGGACAACTAAACAAAATTGTGAGAAAAAGAAAACTCTGAGGGAGAATGTCAGGTCATCAGTCGGTGAGTTGAAACTCAAGCACGACGGGTCACATATAAAAACAATGATCCCAATCAGAAGATTGAAGTCCACCTTAGAATTCCTCAAAAGGAATAAAAATGTAAGATTTGGAGTGGCAAAGTCGACGTCAGAGACTTATTTTCACTTACTGGAAGCATTTGGTTGCAGTTGCTGCTGCTAAAAATGGTGCAGCCAGCTAAAAAGTTCAAGAATACTTTTTCTCTCCAGCATATCCGGTATATTTAAGTGTCTGCATTATCTTTATTTTAATTGCAAACCCCTGTATTTGGCGTTTACTCAGGTTGCCTACGTTTGTGTCAACTTTTGTTTCAAGATCCGGCACACTTTAATATGACATACACACAAAAATATAAGAAATACGGAGAGGATCCAATTCTTTTTCAGAGAACTGTAGTTTTTTGACCCTGACATTCACCAAAGTCCCATTTCATGTTATGCCAACTGGTGGAAGGAGAGTAGATGCACACGGGTAAGACAAATGTTCAGTATAAAATGAACTAGGATGAGTGCATATTTTAAAAGCTGACTTTTTGTTAGTTATATGTCATTCTCATGGAATAGAGTAGATACCTGTAGAGTAGATATCATTCATTCTACTGCAGTAAAATGTAACGTAAAACTTAATTTTGCAGCAATGTTAATCCAAAGCATGATACAAATTTGCAAAACACGATTCCCTTTTTTTCTGTGTTTGTTACTTTTAAGTTCAGTTGTGGTAATCACAAACTTTTATTTCGGTCTTGGACCATTTTCAAGTTTTGTGATCTGAACTTATACTTGAATTAAGATAGTTTAAATCATTTTTACTGCCTTTTATTGATTTTCTTAACTGTTCTAATCCTCGTGTTCAGAGTGATTTATTGCAGTTTAAGTGCAGTAGCTGGCTGGTTCAGGTTTGCAGGGCCGATGGAGAGATATCAGGCCGAGGTGGAGCTCCAGGACCGAGGAAATAGCACATATCTGATTCGACACAGGAGTAAGGAGTGCACCGAGTACGCCCTCAGTATAAAGTAAGTGACAAGACGGCCTGTTTTCCATTCACTTTCCTCAGTCTTTTTTGGTTTCCCTCACTTCACTAGGTGGGTTTACATGGGAGACTTTTCTCCTTTCCGAATTAAACCTTTCCGAACTGCAATGTCGGTCACCTGTTTACATGACTTGTGATCTTTTCCGACCCGGTGTTTACACGCATCGACTCACCTAATCGGAAACACTTTCAGACATGTGCCGATGATCCACACTCTCGTTCATAAGGTGGCGATAATGCTTCAGTGTTGGGTGCTGACCACCAACAAGCGCCCAGAAGAAGAATGCGACAAAGAGGGAGTGCGCGGAAGTGACTTTTCGCCCATCTGACCGTCCAAATATGTTAAAATATTTCAAAGTTGGAATGAATAAATCACTCTCCGATGCAGACCGGTACTGCTTTGAAGTCGTCGTATTTAAAATGCGTCGCGGCGCTGAAAAAACTTAGCGGAGAATTACGTCGGAAATGCTGCAGATACAACCTCAAACAGAAATCTTTCCCATACAGCATTAACATGCAGCGACTGGCTATCGGAAAGGCTTTCTGAAAGGATTTAGACTACCTCCTTGTAAAGGAATGAAGTCTAATTCAGAAATGTTCTTTCCGTTCAGAAAGGGGTGTGTACATGCAGCATTTTCTTTCCGATTAGACGTCTTTTCCGAATCTAATCGGAATTATGCTGTCCATGTAAACCCACCTATTGTGGCAGGCATAAAGGAAACATGCAGTCAACGGAAGTCCTTTGGGTATAAACAGTTTATCGTAAGAGGCATGTGGCACAAATCATTCTCACTAACAAGGGGTCTGCCAGCCAACAAAGACTCAGGACGCTGGTGCAGCATCAGACATGTGCTCATCAAATGTTGAGGAAGAGGGATGTAACAGAAGAAGATCATGCTGTGTTCCACTCACGCCAATGACAAACAAGAAGTTATGGTGACCATAAAGTTTTATTAAAAATAAGCCGCAAGCCTCTACAACTAGTAATTAAGACATAACCTAATGTTAAAATACACCATCATCTATTCAATAGACACTTAGTAATTATTTACGACTGTCAAATAAAATTGCAGGAATCCTGTTATGACTTTAAGAATTTAAAACGCAAGCAATGGCCATTGCATAAGAAATAGTATTTGGAAGTTTTGAAGGGGACAAAATCTCCATTGTTGTATTTCGACATAAAAAATCGTAAAATCAAATAACTTAGTCTTAAAACTGTTGTTAAATGACTACACCAGCAGATTTAAACTAATGTTGAATCATTATGTATGCTAGCATGGGCAGGTGGCACAACAGGAAGTACAGGTTCATAGCAACAAGGTTACGGGTTCAAATCCACATTGTGAAAGGAGATTTCCTTCTCCGCCTGTATTTGGATGAGTTCTTTACTGCTTCTCTGGTTTCCTCCTACAGGCCAAAAACATCCTGTATAGGTGAATCATAGGTGACTCCCATAGGTGTTAACAAGAGTATGAATGGCTGTTCCTCTTTGTTTGTCAGTCCTGTATACCCTCTCACTCCATGTCAGCTGGAACAGCGATATTGACTCTGAACAGATGGACAGATTTCTACTACTTTTAGGGAATTAATCATTTTCTTATCATAAAATCAAATATATTGCTGGACAAAAAATTCTTCCACTGGAAGTATCTGAAAGATTTTATTTTGAAACTAAAGTGCATTCCCTGTCCTGATTGCCGACAACTAATTGAATTTACGACAGAATTATGATATTATGAGTAAACACGGCAGTGACTCTGATATCCTAAGACTTGAGTTCATGAAGTCATTAAACAATGTGGCATCTTATTCAGATTTATAGTGCATTCATGCCTTTGTCACCCAAATCATAAGCTCATTCGAAGCCTTCAGTAGGATTCCGCATTTGCATCCAATCACGTTCGCTAATTAAGAAACTAATAGAGATAAGCCCGAGGAAAACCTGAACTCATAAGCCTGGAACTGACGTTAACTTATACTTGCATTAACCCAGTGGTCAGGCTAATTCTTTCTGTCTATCTACGGCCTATTTTTAGCTCGCCAATTTGCCATCCTGGTCGAGGAAAAAATGGTTGAGGAAGATTTTTCATCCTATTTTTCATGATTGAAATTGGCAGTGCAATTTATTTACAACGGAACGTTCCCACAGCACACACACACACGCAGAGGAAAATGGGCTATGAAAAATGTTTACCGCACAAACGTGTGTCTGTATCTGGAAACATTTGCTTTTGACATCGTCATTTTTCAATGCTCTGAGCATCAGGCATGAAACTCTTCCTCAGTTGTATAGAGGGAGAGATGATGAAATTAAAAGATGTTTTAACTCCTTCTATGGTTCACGGACGAGTGAAAACGCTCCTCTGTTTCTTTGCTAATGCTCAGCACAATAGTCTTCATCGGAACCTTTAATCATATCTATTCATTGTTAATCTATTGCCTGTCCCTGCTACACAGATCAAACATATAACAAACGTAACAACAGTGAAAGAAAGTGTGTCCGTCCACGGACAGTCATACTATTTGCTCAGGAATGAGACAAAAATAAAAATAAAACTATAGTTATGAGGTCACAATTTGTTTTTTTTTAGGCAAAGAATTCCATATGAGCAGTGAAATAAATGTCTTTGACTGTATGGTGAATAAAGAATATTGACCTTAAGGGATTCTTACGTCATTCTATGCATTTACTCATTCTCTCTCTAAAAAAATAAAAAAATCCATTTGAATTCAAATATGCTTAAATGCTTTTCACATCAAATATTCATATATGAGGTTAATTTTGTAAATTAATTAATTATTTCTTTGATCCCCTCGGAGCTCTAATTTAAATGTATCACTAAGTCAGTGTGCACAGTGGTAGGCCGCTGAAATTAATTAAGCTCAATAATTTGTAGCCCTTATTTTTTAAAAAATGACATTGTAGTTTTGCGGCTTTTAAAATAACATCTTTATATTTTCCGATAGCGATCAGCTCCTCAATCTTTTTTGTGCAAAGAATTTTGGGATAATAATTAAGGATGTGTAGATGGATCCATGAGCTGCAGATCTGGAATATAGTTTAGGATGTGACAGGAGATCCTGATTGCTTTGCATCACACCTTTTTGGTATTATATGTTGCACTCAGTTTCTGTAAGGTACTTCAATTGAACCCAAGCAGCGGACTTGGATTGCAAACAAAACATACTTTGCCATAATCCTTAATAAATGGCTGCTATTTGTAAGCTGAATGTCCCTATTTAATACTCCTTAGACATAAATTGCTGTCCATTTGACTAGTAAATATCTTACAGGTTATATCAAAGCTGTTTTAGCCTTTTAATAATGGGAAAGGCCATAGTTCCTCCTGACCTGGCTATATAATGGCCGAGGAAATAGTGTTTGGGTGTTAAGACTATTTAGCCAGTGGCCCTCCATTCCAGCTCATTGGGTTTGCTGGACTTACATGGTCCCTCATTCATAGCTTTGATGTACCGAGCCAGTTGCTGAAAACTCAAATCATAATTGCCTGTCTAACTGCTTAAGATCATTATCAGGATGGCAGGCTGAGATAATGGAGCTTTATACAAAGCGCTGCTATTAATCAGCTGGAACTGTCTAATGTCAAACACTATGAGCGTTTCTGTGTGTGTGTGGGTGGGTGTGCGTGTGCTAAATGCTGTTTGTGTGTGAATGTATGCAGCCGTGGGGGCCTATAGGAGAAAAGACTCGACCTTCACCAAACCGGCTCTTCTCTGCCTCCGTGTGTTATGCACAATATATCGCACATGCATCAATAATGTATTACATACTGTATATTCATAATGAATCAGTGAATTTGCAACCTGACAGTATCCCTCTCCTCTGTTATACACTACACCGGGAGATTTCCATTGTAGATCTCTCTCCATTGTATCTCGCACATCACCATATGGGACACATGCTTTATACAGTGCTGCTGTCACAATCGTCTCGATAGGGCATCCCTGCTTGTGCCTCGGGTTTGTAAGCGGTGAATAGTGTATAAGTGTTTTCCTGCTTGGCCTGCATCACAGCACATAGCCTGTGCTGTGATTCTCACATGGCGTGATGATTTAATCACTGAATTATTTAGTTGTGCCGATAGCATATGAAATAAAATACTGGACAGTTTTCTATGCAGTCAGTTGTGTGGTATACCTGTTAGCCATAACATTATAACCACTGACAGATAGGTGAAGTCAGAATAACATTGATTAGCTCATTACAATGGCACCTGTCACTGGGTGGGATTAGACAGCAGATGGACGTTTGGTCCTGAATTTGATGTGCTGGAACCATGAAGAAATATGCAAGCATAACGATCTGAGCGAACTGGCGAGACAACTGCGTCAGAACATCTGTAAAACATCTGCAGGTGTTGTGTGAGGAAAGGAATAGATGTGGTGGGCATACTGTTTTATATTTCCCATTGATGTGCGTGACGAGCAAAGGCTAACCCGTGTTGTCAGATCCCACAGAAGAAGCTGCTGTAGAACGAATGGCTGAAAAAAAGTTACACACGATGCATCAAAGAGCTTTTTTAGTGGCCACAGGCAGACCAAACAATACCAGGCAGATTGTTTTAATGTTGTGGCCCATTGGGGGATTTTTAGCTCAGCTCAGTAAACTGTAGTTACCAAAAATTTGGACTTTATACAAATCCCCCAAAAATAAACAGCAATAATTATGTAAAACCAGTAATAGAGTGGAACTTTCTTATTAAAAATACATTTTTTTGCGTTATATTATCGCTTCTTTATCAAATGCTCTTTCTTTCATATGATTATTGTGTCAGCTGATGTATCATAAATTAGTGAGGATCATTTCATTTTGTTTATATCTCTATTGTTTCCGGTCCATAATAAAATACAAATTTTCGCATGGATGTCAATATATAGAATGTTCACTTTGAGAAAGGTGCAAAGTTAAAGCTCGCTCTCCAAAATGATGTAATGAATTTAGATTTAAAATCCAGCTCGACCTGCAAATCCAATTCTATGTAGACATATCATGTATCACACAGCTCATGGATCCATCTACACATCCATAATTATCATCCCAAAATTCTTTGCACAAAAAAAGATTGAGGAGCTGATCGCTATCGGAAAACATAAAGATGTTATTTACAAAGCCGCAAAACTACAATGTAATTAAAAACAAAAAAGGGCTACCAACTATTGAGATTAATTAATTTCAGCGGCCTACCACTGTGCACACTGACTTAGTGATACATTTAAATTAGAGCTGCCAGGCCATCAAAGAAATAATTAATTAATTATCAAAATTAAGCTCATATATGAATATTTGCTGGGAAAAGCATTTAAGCATATTTGAATTCAAATGGATTCTTTTTTTTCTTAGAGAATGAATAAATGTATACGATGACTTAAGAATCCTTTGAGGTCAATATTCTTTATTCACCCTACAGTCAAAGACATTTATTTCACTGCTCATATGTAATTCTCGCCCTAAAAAAACAAAATTGTGACCTCATAACTATAGTTTTATTTTTATTTTTGTCTCATTCCTGAGCAAATAGTATGAGAAGCAAATAGTTTCTTTTACTTTTTTTTTAAGAAATAAGTAGAAATCCGTTTTGAAGAGAAACTGATTCTTCAGTACTTTTTAATAATTACACCCTACATTTCCCTCTCTTAGTAATATTGCTTGCTGTGGAGAAAGACCCTTTTATACGTGGGGCTGGCAGCATTTAGCTGTCGTCTGTTTGCACAACTTTTGAATATCTTCTTTTTAGACAAAACACGGTACAAAAGAGAATGAAAGTGCATCGTATGGATAGACAGTGGGTCTGACATTACTTGAAGTAGTTCTCAACACCTGATGCTAAAACTTCAAACACTTTTTTATCGATCACAATGTTTTCGTTCTCCGTCCTTACGTTTTTGCCAAAGAAACAATTATACTTGTGGTGGAATGATAAAGGGGTTGCTTGATGTATTCGTTTGATTTTGAAGATCTTTTTATACATTTGGATTCAAAAGGCATAATTTAAAAACACAATTGATTGTTTCCCTGCAAAAAAATATTAACAATACCTTCATATAGATTTCATAAAAGTTTTAGTTTTATTATAAAGTCAGTTTAGCGTAGTAGCTTTATTTATTTTATTTATTATTTATTATTTATTTATTTTTGTCCTCATGAGGAAACACAGGATTGGCTGGAGATAAATCTGAAAATAATTAGAGGCAACAGAAGAAGGAATATTTTTTTTCTATCATAAAAAATGTGTTTTTTCATAACTCCTCTATAAGTTAAAGCTTTTCTCGCTAAATAATAAACGTGTCCATCTATTGATTCCTTTAAGATTATTTTGAGCAAAACGATCTTAGGAAAGAAAATCGCTGTTTGATGTGCGGTCTAACGCCTGATGTTCGTTTGAAGGTGCAGCTGTGATCCGAGGTTGACTTTCCTTCCTTTAAGGGGTTAACAAACCAAAGAATGAGTTGATTTTAAGGGTAAAATAAAGAAATGCTTTAATGCTTCTAATCTGTTGCGAACAAATTGTATCTGATTGGATGGAAGCGTGTTTGATTGATCACCCGTCTGTGTCTCATTCATCATCTCCAGGTTTAACGATAAAGTTAGGCACATCAAGATTCTGACGAAGGACTGCTGCTTCTACATCGCAGAGAGCCGGCTGTTCAAATCGGTGCTGGTAAAGGCTTTCAAAACTACTATAGCATTGAGAATAATCATTTTGACGTGACGCTACTTTTGCAACATTCTCTTGAAATCCAACTTGGCATGCAGGTACTGGAATAGAGAAATATATTATGGTTTGTTGACCAAAACTGAGGAAGACTTCCAAGATCAAACAAGCATCTCCTTTCTAACCAGCCATTCTTCTTTACTTTAATTTCTATGCATTTCTACGCCAATGCCAGATTGCTAGATTCACACCGAGATATTGTCCTTGTTTTACACAGGACCTGGTTGAATACTACAAGCAGTACTCTCTGAAGGAGGGTTTCAGCAGTCTTGACACCACTCTGCAGATCCCCTACAGGGAACTTTCCAGTGAAAACATGCCTAGGGCTATTATCAAGGCTGGCAGTGGTGAGTCTCCCTCACAAACATCCCAGATCCCTTACTGAGACAATCTGTGTGACAGGGGGAAATGCAGCTCACATATGATCCTGATGTTAAAAGAAAGGTTTGAAAGTAGGTCTGTGAACGTGTCTTCATGCCAAATTAAGTACCAAACAATGTTTCAAAACCACTTTTTAATCACATTTACAGCAATAGTTATGACATTTCTTAATACATTAGATGAAATGTCAATTTTAAATCTAAATATCAAATATTGTAGTATATGTTGAATACAGTAATTCATTATCTGGGATAACTGTGACATGAGTATGTCCTTGTTGTAAATATCACCAAATACTACATTAAATTGAATTTGCCTGATCATGCTTCTTTCCCATTTTGCAGAGGTGTTTATATGAGGCACCCATAGTGTGTGCGGGTCTTCTCTGCCCTCCTGATTCACCGAAAATATAAATTTGTGATTTGTTATTACTCTTTCCAGTTGGGCGTATTCATTTTTAGAAAATGAATCCCGGCTTATGGCTTGGACATCCGACAGATTCCAGTATTTCCAGCAAAAGTTGAATAGCTGGACAGGTGATAGTTTTATTTAGATTTTTCTGCTGTATTTCTTGGGGACATATTGTGAAATATGCTCTTGTTCAGTGTATCTTATCATATATTTGGGTATCTGGAGAGCTTGCTGACCCACATAGTTCAATTGGACCAATTCATGAGTTCTTGTAAGCGGTACGTCAAAAGATCACAATCATGAAAATGATTGAACGTGTCGGAACATGACAACACCAGATCCAATTAGAGCAATGCTCTTGTAAACGGTATACCTGAAATCTTCATTTGGAATGAAGTGAAAAGTGTCCCTTTGAACCGAGCTATTATTAGGAGCTAAATCATACAACATGTTGTTCATTTCAACATGTGTTACTTTAATGTGCAGCATTTTACAGCCCAGTACGTTTTGACATTTGTCTTGGTGGACCAGAGGGGTGGATTTTGCAACAACAGTCTGGTTCTGACAATGTTAGTAACAGAAAGATGCTACTTAAAGACACAAAATATGACTAAACGAAAGCTTATATAACCCAGGTCCCGAAACACCAATAGCATAGGAAGCTGGCGACATAACATTTTTTGCCAAACTCTTGCAATACTTGATGTTATAGGCCTTAGTTTGACCTCAAAGAACTGCAGAAACATGTCCCAGCTCACATTACAAAGTCATGCTGACAGAGCATTTAGCCAGTTATTAGACTCTCAGCTTACAACTGTCCCTGGACACAGGAGGCAGTCCCATCTTTGATGTGTTAAACATGCTAGAAATATTTAGCAAGGCATAATGAGCTTGAATGATTCTCTGCAGGGCTGTGCAGGGTAGAGGACAGCAGCAGTTTTCCTTCCAGGGCTCGCCTCATCATTTTCACTCGGTTCATCCTTTTTGACATTGTCATAAAGAAATCAAACACAGCATTTTGAGTACATATTATTTATATTTGACCACATATAAGAGACTTTAGAGACATAATCTTTATTGGCCATGGGGACTAGAACTTGGCCAGTAGGTGTGGATTGGACATTTTTAAACTGTGTTAAATAAAGAGTAAATATTGCATACTGCAGCTTCATTCATTGAAAAAGTATGATCTAGACCACAGCAGAGAGTTGGGTTTTAACACGAACATTCAAAAAATGAAGACCGTCCAAGAAAACCGTCACAAGCCGTGGTTGACCGACACTGTGAATAAATTTAAAAGCACCGAAAAATTTCGAAGAGGCCGAATTTATAGTAGGCCCTTTATTCTTATTTTTAAATCCCACAACCAACTTCACTTTTTATTGTTCATGAATGAAGTAATTAAAGAGCTGGGAGAGCCTCCAGACCCCGCAAAACTGAACAAGTGGTCATGGAGAATGAAAGAATCAAAGACCTCTGTCCCTGACATGGATGTTGGATTTCAGGAAGATGGGCGATAATACAGATGATGATGATTTTAACGTTACATTTCTGGTGAGTTTACCACACAACACAGCCTCACTAATAACTTAATGTTTGGGAATTACGTAATGATGTGACGTTAGTCAGAATAAAGTCACTCAGAGGTTCCGTGTGTCACCAAGTAGAAGTAAACTTGAGTTATTATCAAGCTGTTTATTCATTTAAAACATCAGGATGACAGAAAAAACTGATTTATGCCCACCATTCTTATAAAACTCTCATCTATTGGTCGCTTTGCGCCCATCACACAGCTGTTGAAAGCGCTTCCTGTTGATGTGTCGGCGCATGTAGACACCATTTCCAATGATATCATTCATTCTGAAAGGAGAAACATGTCCATGTTATCCCAGCTAATGAGAGCAGGAAGTGGGGATGTGGGAAGAAGAGAAATGGCAAAAGGTTCTAGGGAGGGAAGATAGGAGAAAGTATAAATGGGGGGAAAGTGGGAAAACAAAGGGAGGGAGGGAATTTCAAGTAATTAAGATTTATGTCGGGGTCTTGTTACAAGTAAGAAGAAGGGCCATGGCATGGATGGGCAGTTGGGCGGGGCTGAGACATAAGGCAAAGCTCTCAATTTTATCAGTCAGTTAAGACTCCTACCATGAACTCCGGTCAGTGAACAAAATAATGATATCATGCTAATTAGCATCTGAGATGAGCTTCCCTCATGGAGTGCCTGGGTAAGAACCATGTAAGAACCAGAGTTCTCCGAGCCAAACAGGTGTAACTGATTGCAGAGCAACAGAGTGACATCTTACATATACGTTGAGCAGCTGTTTCCAAATAATAGAGCCACGTAGACTAAAACAATTATTTAGCTTCCCTGTTACATGGCGTGCGATCTTGTCCTCTACTCAAAGGGTAAAGAGATTGTTCTGTTTCACCAGTTTGAAAACATTAATTTTCTCCTTTGAGTTAGCTGCCAACCGCCACTAGCTGCTTGTAAGACTTCCAGTTGCGAGCTTTACACAAAATATGTTGTCAAAACATCCCGCCTCTTCGTCACAGCTAGACATTCCATTTAACCAGATGTCATTTTTGGGCCTACTACCACCTCCACTGCCTTCTCAGCGCCCATTATGCCTCCGTTGCATTTATACAGAATGGAGGGCTGGAATATAAAAGCACCAGGCCTGCCTTTAAAGGGCTGTGTGAAAGGTTCACAAGAGATAGGAGCTCGGATGTGCAGACTGGAAACGCTGCTCTTTGGCCACAGCCACCATACCTGGATAAACGGAGGAAAATGGATGGATGTGATTCTCAATTGGCTTGAAGACTGGATAAAGGTGTGAAACAACTAATCTGATTTTTCAGTGTTTATGATCCCTAAATAACTCACATAAAGCATATGTGGTGTGGAAAATGACAATTCAAGGTTTTGTTGGTCAGCGTGTTTACTGCTTCCGGACGGAAACGATAGATCCATCTCCATCATAGCTGTGATGTAGATTATGCAACCATACTCTGCATTTACCCAATGTTATAATATTTGTCTGAACCAGATGATCCTAAATACACAGCACAGCATGTTTATAATACCAAATCTAAATGGGAGTAAAGTAAAATATAAGGTACACAGGGATGATATGGGGTAAGAGAGAGAGGAAGAGCCAAAGACAAAACAGGAAGCGAGGGAAATAGTGAGTGAAAGATAGAGACGGGAGGTATAGCAGCTCAACGGGCTGGCGGAGAAGTCCCAGTAAGGGCCAGGTGCCCCAGGCAAGCACCAGGAGCCTGCTACTCTGCACGATGCTCCTCTCTGAGATGGCTTCACAATTTCCCTGACAGGACATGACATTTCACTTGGGCTGGAAGCGGAGAAAACTGTGTGACAGCCGCCTGCTGACACAGTCCTGGGGGATATACCCTAGTCCAATTGAGGAAGTGCGCCTCTTTCCACAAACTGGGCGATGTTGGTAAATACGATTTGATGTAGAAATGCAGGAGCAGGTGGAGGTAAAGTGTCTGAACATAAAGGGAGGTGTAAGTGTAAACAACCACAAACACTGCAGCGGCAGCTGAGCAGAGGAGCGCTGGAGCAAAGACAAAGTTAGCCTTTTGTGTCTATTTGGATGTAAAATTCTGTCCCGCTGCCTCCAACGGCTGTGTCAGTCTCCCAGCACATCAGGCTTCACAGCGACATTGCCATAGGTGTGATTGTGCTTTGCTGTCATTCACCACATTTCATTTGGTGAAAAGCTTTGACAGACCCTGCCTGAGTGCATTCTGGGATAGACTTCTCCTTTAGGTTGTCCTCCCCCATAGACAGACTTAATGTGGGCACAGCGTTCTGTCTGGTAAACAGCCTCTGTGGAAAGACAGATGTCATGACAAAAAAAAAAATAATAATTGTTGTGAGTTTCTAAACCGACTCCTCATAGCGAAGACAGCAGGAGGCATGTCTGAGTAAACAATCACAATGAGGAACTGCTGCAAAACCTTCAGAACTTTGGAGTCATTTGTTCGGAAAAAAGAAAGCCATCACTTTTAATTAACTCTGACTGAAAGCTTCTCATCTGTAAATAGTAGGAGTGAGAAATAATTAAAATCTTTATTTTTATTTTCCTCGCAGCAGCTTATTTGATCAATTGGCAGATAAATACCGGTGTTATTGGGATGTACAATTCTGTTGTCTTAAATTCATAATTATAAGTGAATACTTTTCAAAAGCTCTGTCATAGTGAGAGATACTAATATCAGCACGTTTTTTTTTTTACATTATTTAAGTTGATCGTACTAAACTGCATCAATTTCTACGTACTTTCTACGTACGTACTTCCTGCTTCCTTTGTGTCCGGCTGCTTGTGTGCACATAGATCAAACCAACACTTGACACATACTGGCCTGCATTTCCTTCTCCCTGTGAGGAAATAGGAAGGCGTGCAAAAACATTGTTATGATTCGAGGAGGTTATTTTCAGGAGGTGTCAGGTTTTGCTTGCTCAGACAGTATTTCAAAAGAGATCAGAAGTCGTCGGTTATACTGTGTTGAGTCCTAGACGTTGCTTTGTCATGACACCTTGCTGTGCCCAGATACCAGAATCTTACTTCCTTGCTGCTGCTTTGGCTCAATTGGTCTTTAGATGGAATGTTTGTTATTTGGTGTTCAATCTCATGTGGACAATGACACACCTGATCTGTGCTGCCTCATGCGTTTCATAAAACATCCCATTTTAAAAATATCAAACTTTTGTTTTGGTGTTTATCTCATGCTAAAGTGTGTCAGATCTTAAAAAAAATTAAAAAAAAAAAAGGAAATCTGAGTAAGTACAACATGCAAGTTCTAAATGTTATAACATAATTATTCTACTATCCAGTACCTACTAGTCCAGCATGGAAAAGAACCGTAGTTCCACCTTTAGCAGCAACAACAGCCAGTCAGATACTTCAGCTACCTGGAGATCCGTTTCTGACATGGAGGACTGTGGTGGCCCATTCTTCTTCTTTGCTGAGCTGCTTTTGTTCAGCAACGTTGGAGGTTTTTCTAAACTTCTCAGGGTTCTCTACAGCATCCCAGTTGTGTTCAAGTCCAGACTCTGGCAATCCAAAATGTTAATTTTATTCCAAGAGGTGGACCTTTTTCTTCTTCTTGGGATCATTAACTTCCAGCTGTCCCCTGTAGCATTTGAGCTTCAACTCCATTCTCCTCTCAGAATTCTCCAGTAAAGTGGAGAATTCATGTTTCCCTCAACTATGACGACTTTTCCTTTCCCTGAAGCAGCAAAGCATCCCCTCAACATCACAATGGCACCTCCATGCTGGACTAAGGTATATTGTTCTTTGATGGAATGCTGTGTTTAGTTATGCCGGATAAAATAGGACCTATAGGAACAGAATCGGAGACGAGCAGAAGGGAAAAACAGGGCGTCGTAGTGGAAATTGAACATTCAGCTAAGGGATTGGGAAGCCAGATGACAGGTTGGAGATGTAGCTAGCTCTCCCAGCCTCCAACTGAGGCTGGGAGAGCTAGCTACATCTTACCGGGTGGGATGGACAGCTGGGAGCTCCGGAGCGTAAGAAAATGATGAGTTAATACACAGAAGAAAACATATCAACAAGGAAAAAACAATACCGAGAATTACTGTGAGGATTCACCATGTTTACCACTGAGGCGACGGTATAATTTGTGGAGGGGCTTACAGGAATGCCAGGGTTGATATACTGCGGCTGATGAAGAGGGTCAGGTGTGGCGCTGAGCCTGAAGCCAGCGCAGACACACATGCAAAGAAGCAGGGGGAGGGGAGAGAGAGAGAAGCACACAGGAAAAAACATGTCAGGGAGACACTAGATCACGGCCAGGGCCTGACATCCTCCTAACAGCTCAACTGTTTGACTCTGAGGGTCATCAAGGTGTTGCACCAACATTTAGACAAGCTTTAATGGTCAAGACTGATGGATTTCAATAACCTTCCTCTTCATCCCCTCTTCAATTTATTTTGAATTTGGGCTTGTTTACTACCTGTGAGATTGAAGACTTAAAATCATGCTTCTGAAAATTGTTTATTTAAGTAATGATTTTACTGAACAGTTCTGGGGATTTCTCATCCAATGCAACCTGGTCATTTAGGGATTTAGTTTCTAAGGGGACAAATCTGTTTTCTTTTTATTATTATCACATCCTTTGGATGGTGAGTTTGAAGCATTTAGCCAAAAAAAAGTGAGCAGAGTGTGAGATTGGAGTATAAGCTGAAACCATTTCAGCCTGGTTAGATTGCTGTCTGTGTTTCTGTCCTCGGCTGTCATTGTCACACGGTGGTGGATGAACAGTATGAAGAACATAAGATGTGTGTATTTTTGCCAGAACCTTTCTTTGATCCTTCAATGAAACAGCATCAACAATCAACAGCTTAAAAAAAATCCGGTCTGCATTCACACGGACAGAATGCGGCCGGTCCCTGCGGTGTAGTGCACCGATAGGGATGTTTGAATATGTTTGTTTAGCATGTTACCACTGTGAAACAATCAGAAAATGACTTTCTGTTTTCTCTGATTTGCTTCTTTGTTGTCAGTTACGTTGCTTCCTCTCTTCATTCATAGTCTACACCTCACTCACTGCTGTTTATTCTTTCCGCCATCCTTCAACCAAACAAACACAAACAATCAAACCCGATCAAAAACATAACCTCCCAGGTAGAAGTATTAATATGTCGCTATAAAAGCTTCAACTCCTATGGGAAGATTTTGAAACCTGGCTGCAGGGATTTGTTCTCATTCAGCAACCACAGCGTCACAAAGGTTGGCTCCTGGCGTCCAGTGATAAGCTGATGCACGCCAAAAAAAGTCTTGTATTACACAAAACAAAGCTACTGTGTTGGTCAGTGTGACGGTATTTTACCGTCTAGCGTTGTAAAGATGTTCTTTAGAATGACTTCCCATCGCCCACCTGAAGAAAAGATACCAGGGCTCGGCTCAGACATTGTACAGCCCGACCTGCTGACCCGTCATCAGGATATCGTTGGAATAAACAATTAAGGAACTCCTGAACCCGGAAACCACAAAAAAATATTACGAAGCACATTTTCTTTCTATTTTTACTGTGTAAATAATTCCAAAAATTGGTCTTTGACAATAGGAAATAATAATTGAGTTTGATAAACTAAGTTAATTTTAGAGATTAAAAAATGTATTTCTATCTCCTGACTGCCAAATTTAGATGCAATCCAATTTCAGTGACACAGGCATTTCATTTTCGATTTACTTTCTGTTTAATTACTGTAAATTTTGTGTCTGATTCCTGATCTGTTATCCAGTGTGGTGCCCCTGCCGCACTGCCTGTTTTTGATCTGTAGCTCTCACAAAACTTCTTGAAATTCAGCAAGATCTTCATTCATTTATTCATAATTTTCTTAAAATCATTTTAAAATCATTTTAAGAAAATTCTAAGTACTAACTTATAGAGCGAGTACTTGAGAACCGACCTTGAGGCGCTCCCCACTATGCTTTCATCTTGTTTGCGGAACAGTTGGTTCATGAGCCTGTTTCATGTCGACAGGAAAGAGCTTTCTCCGAGATTTTGCCGGTTCACAACACACTATTTTCTTTTGTTTGGTGTTTTATATGTAGGGTCACACTTAAATGAAACCAAGAAGAACATTCCAAATAATGAAACATAGTAAGATACGTTATATAGGTGGAGAATACAGATAAATATGTGATACGTAATTGGTTTTGCCCCTTCACCTGGACTCACATCTTGAACCTGTCCTTGCTTTTTCTTATTCTTTGACTTTGCCAACTTTTTCCCTCACTCTCTCTCATTAACTGTCTTCACACTCTCTTTCTGTCAAACTTGTGTTTACTCTGCTTATGTTCTCTCTTTGCTCCCACGACGGCCTGAACCCCCATCACTCACCACTGTTCTCTGTAGTTCCTCCTGGCGGCAGCTGCTTTGTTCCTCCCTCCTGCTCGCCTTTCTGGTCAGGTACAGCTACAGCTCTTCTACGCTCTCTGTCTCTCCTTTGTGTTGTTTCCTCTGTTAAATTATGTAGAATAATGATGCCGTGTTTACGTCATACTGCACGCAGCCTAAGAGTTGCAGTGTGGGAGAAACATTCACATCAGCCTAATGTTTCCTACTGTTGATTTTTTTTTCTGTGACAGCTGTGATGTCTCCCACTTGGCGAAAATAACTGCAGGATTGGCAGCAATGAAGCAGCAAAAAAGCTGCCACTGCCAATATTGCTAGAATTTACATTTTGCTAACATTCAACAATGACATCATTTGAGGTAATTACAGGGACAAATGCAGTTTGGTTGGTATGTGACACAATAAAAAGCTAAATCTCAGTTCATTATAAATGTTTAGCTGTGGGAATAAGGCTAGCAAGGTCTTGGCCATTCTGGCTATAATGGGAATTGCCAATCTTTTGCTTGGAGTCGGGATCAGGATTCTCTCCACAAGCTTACCATTCAGTTTACATCATGTTGCACTTCGTGATGGACATGAGAAATTAAAAAATCGCCTTGCACTCTCAATGTGGGACACAGTATGCGGGCACTAGAGAACGTCCGGGGCCACATTTATCTGTCCAAGCCTGAAAGAGTCCAGGAGACCAGAGACCCAGCCCGGCCGAGCCCGGCAGGCCTTCTGTTTTTTATGCCCAAACCCAAGCCGAGTCTGACACAGTGAATATTAGCTGAGGTACTGAGTTTTGACGCCGTCACACATTTGTGGTTAACATATTTTCCCACTTGTTTGTTAACCTGATTACTCATGTCAGTAGGCTAAATGAGACTAAAAGGGCTCATGTCATCAGCAGTTATAAATATATTGAAAAATGGAGTTTGCCATTTTTAAAACTCTACATCCACATTGAAATCAAAATCAATTTTCCCTTCATGGTTTTCGGTAGTTTTGACCTTAACCGTAGACAAGTTTGGCTTGACGTCTTCCCTGGTTTGAGCTGAGCTACTAGTCACAGCTTGAAATGTAACAGATAGCCAATGCTGCGTTCAGGAGCTTTTGTGCTTTCTTGTAAACAACACTGTCTATCCTGAACGATGACACAGAGAAACAGAGACACAAACTGTAGATCCATTATTCTATAATTGGCTAACATGGCAGAACTCTACTCTGTGTATCCCTGATGTGGCAGAGCCCGACTTGAACCCGAATATAATTTCTAAATATTTGTCCGAACCCAGACCGGGTCTAAGAGACTAGTGATCGGGTCTGGCCCAAACCTAACAGGCCTGTTTTCTGTGTGTTTTCTTATGTTTGGACCTGGCCCTGTGACCGAAGCCCAGTATCTACACTGTAGTTTGCACATCCTACATGTACTTTTAACAGATGACTAGCTGTTGTGAAACAACAGAGAAATTAAGCGGTACATCCTAACTTAAGAGTGATAAGAAACTACCATTCCTTTCCTGTTTTTGCTGCGTTATGTTAGGTCTCTGGCTTATCAGCCCCTGAACCAAGCGCTGTTAGCATTTAGCTACTTTAGCTTGCCTCAGCTCTCTTATCCTACCTCTTATCTCTAAGTTAGTTGTGTACAACTCCAATAATCCCCCACGCCACAGATTATAATACATATAAGGCCCTCATGAAGGGCCAGGACTGGCTGGTGGTCACTTACCCTAAGCCAGCGAGGTTTTGCTGCAGCTAATGTTATGAATCAGAATGCAGCAGAATCGTTGCACATCAGAAAGGAGATTGCATGTACGTCTGAAAAGAGATTGTGATCTGTTATGATGACACAACCACTTGTTGATGGTAAACTTTGTTAATGAGTTTTAAGAATAAGATACAAGTAAATTAAACATACAAGAACGAAGAAGAAGAAGGAGAAGAAGTAACCCAAATCTGGTAAATTAATGTTTTTATCAATGAAAACCCAAAGAGAGACAACTATTGCTGGCTGGAGAATGAAAGAATGTGAAATAAAATCATTGCTTTCTAAACTGTTTTCTGTGAGTTCACTAAAATTACATTAAATAGCACCCCAATGAAACCATGCAAAGTGAGATCTACATTTGAGTAATGTGTGTTTTTCATCAAAAACTAAGCCTGGCCCAGTCCCCATGTATTTAAGGCCTCTAACATATATATTTTCACAAAAGAACACCACTAAAATGTAATATAACCATAACCAGCCACGCTGGACCTCTGACTGGCAGCACTCGTGCTTTCACTCCCCGGTGCTGCTTCAACCGGACTTGTGGGTTGGACCTGGTCTCACACCAGGTTTGTCCACACTTGAACCGGAAAGGGTATGTTGGCCCTCCAGCTGCGGGGGCCAGTCCCACTGAAGGGACGGCACAACCCGATCATCCTGAGAAATCTAACCAATTAATCAAACATACGAGAGTGTCAATGCAGTACAGACTGTGGCCGTAACACGATCTTTTTACGATTTATCGCCCAGCCCTAAGGCTACCAATAATCATCTTATACAATAACCAAAATCTGCCAAGAGAGAAATTCCCTTTTTTTCTCAGTCTGCCGACACGCAATGACTTGCGTATCGCTCTTTGACTCCTTCCTTTTGTGCACTGTGCATGACTCTCTGTACATATTGATGCATGCATGTGTGGGCTTCTGTGTTGTAATGTTGTTTACACGTGTGCATGAGGCAGTAGATATATTCATTGCATCCAGCATATATTCGGTTGCTTGTATTTCCACAGATGAGGTAAACAAACCTATGGACACATGTGCTCAGATGTGATATGAGCCCTGACCCGCATGAGCAGAAATAACCTTGTAGTACCTGCTGTTCAAAGCGCAAGCTGTGTTAAACATATACTTTGCGTAAATTCAGCGCATGACCATGATAACTTATGACATTATATAATTTCCACTGTCTATTTGGACAGCTGTGTTTATCTTCTCTCACTAGTGAGCATGACTCTTTTTTTTTTTTCCTCAACTGTGTCACTGGAAGTAGTTAATAAGTGTGAGGAATGTGTTTTGATCTATTGCATACAATTTATAAACTGCACAGCCTCAAAGAAATAATTCTGAAAATGTAGGAGTTAAACTGATTTTAACTCGGCATTTATCTTCTTTATTAAAGATTATATCTTTTTGATTTGATTAGTTTAATCCTTTGTTGAATTACTCATTTAATAAGTTTTTGATGCTTGAAATTGCTTAAATAATTGAAATATTAAAAATGATATATATGCGGGCATAGTCTGTAAATTAAGATTATTCATGCTGGAATGAATAAGTCAGTATTTACACAGTGATTAATGTAATTTCAATAATTCCCCCCCCCCCAAATGTTTGGTAATAACACTGTAATAAGGTACTAAGGTTTGCAAACTGAAGCCGAGGTTTTTTTCACATTTAGATCAATATTTCACTTTCAAAAGTATTTGCACTAACGATAAAAAGCTCTGTAAAATCATATTTGTGAATTAAGTCAGGATTTACCTGCTGTGTGGAGCATGGTTTTGTGAGTGTGGTAGCAGCTGATGGACCCCGACAGCTGCATGATCATTGTGCTTGAGATAATAGTTCCTATTCCTCTGTAGTCCAAGAGTAGCTCTAGGGACATCACTTCATCACTCTGAATCTCTGACAGTATTCTCAATTTGAGAAATTTGGTCAAGATGGCTCTCGATACTAAGACAAGATCTCTCTGTCTCAGTGTTTTCTCCCAGGGTGATGGGGATTGCTGTGGCGTGCTATGACTTTTGCTCCAGAGACACACGAGAGCTCTCGCTGCTGCAGGGAGACATTATCAAGATCTACACCAAGATGTCGAGCGGTTGGTGGAAGGGAGAGGTTGATGGCAGGGTAATTTTCCTTTTTTTTTCCTACTCTACTACTACTACACATTTTAGATTTTTTTTTTTCCATCTTTCTTACATATCCATATTATTAGACATCAACTGCTGTCATTTAATTATAATTATTAATCAAGCCTACTCATGCAGATTCTTGTGGGTTTAATTATCCAAGCACTAGACTCTCGGTAGATAAATAGCCCACAAATATTTAAGCGGTTGAATGCGCAATCGATTCTTTTCAAAATGTATATGCTTGATATTTGAGTACCATTGAAAGAAGAAGAAGAAGACAGTGAAGGGGCCAATAATTACCTGGTATATAATTGCGTGGGTGCGAGGAATCCGGCGAGGGATCATATCGTTGTAGACTAAGCTGGAACAAACACGTTTGGCCGTGGGAAAGAACGACAATACTTACTTTAAAATTGAAGGAATGTGGGAAATATAATCAAACAGAGCTGAAATGACTGTATGTATCCACTAATGGGCTGAGTTTAGTGGAGCAGGTCTGAATTCTAACCTGATTCCTTCATCTCAGGTGGGCTGGTTTCCTTCTACCTACGTGGAGGAGGAGGATTGACTTTGCTGGATGTATGATGTCTGTCCATTCAAAGCTGCCCACCTCCGGTGAGCGCCAAGCTCCTCAGCCACGCTGCGCCCCACAAATCAGATAAAACCCAGAGACTCAAGAGGAGGCGGCAGTGCCCTCAAAAACAGTCTCTCGCCCTCTGACGGACTCGCACATGAGCAGATATCAAATCACAGATTCCGGGAGCGTCAAGCCATATCTTGCCTCTTTGCGGCCCTGTCTGCTCCCATGGCTTACTGGGTAGTGCATGTGCTGTGCCCTGATAACTCCCCTCACTCCTTTTCTTCTCACCTTGTCTCTTTATTGATAACTCCATTGGCCGTAGTGAGACTTGCCATTGCTGTCTCAGGAACAGGAAGGCTCATTCACCCAACTGGAACAAAGACTCTTCTGACAGCGCGACTCCCAGGTACTCCACCAAATTGATATGCAGGAACCGAGGAGCTCGGACCACTGCGGTCGGCGTGGCAGTCAGACCTAGGAGTTTGACTCACTGTTTAAGTTTTCAAATTCCTAATCACCTGCCTGATATAAACAATGTGATATTAAAATGCAAAAATGGTTTGATTTAATATGAAGAAAGGATGGAGAGATTTTGGCACGGCGGCATGAAGGACTGGAGGAGTCAGAAGCTACAATGACTGGTAGTCTTGTGGAAGGAGAAGTCATCAGGATCCATCTAAGCAGATGGTGTAGTTAGTAGACGTTTAAATCCACCACTAAAGTTATGTCTCCAAGTTCTGATTCCTGCTCCAAATATATTTATAGTTTGTTTTTCAATCATTGTTTATCCAAACAACTTTACTGATCATCATCATTACGAGGCAATGGATCGTAGAACATTGAAAAACTAGTTCAGCCTTTCATTTTTTCCAGTCGACACACAGATATTCTAAAACTACATACACTGCAAAAACAGCCGCACCACAAAGAAGCCAAATATTCTTATATATAGTGAAATTGTCGTGAATTGATAATATAAAAAAAAAAAATCTGTCAATGGGGATAAGACCATTTAACTAGGCCAGCATTCTTAAAGTTAAGTAAGTGTAGACACTGAAAGACAATAATGGCTTTAAACTATATGGATGAGCAATCATTTTTGATTTTTCATTATATTTCAAACAATTTGATTTCCTCCGTAGATCCACAGTTAGGGGACAGACATGAGAGTTACATCATTCTCATCACACTTTTATGAAGGAAAGTAAATAAGTCTCTTTCCCAAAAAAAAGATTCTATTAAAAATAACTTTTGACTTATAGCCAATATGGTGAAAGGAAAACGAAACACAAACTGATGAAAGAGGGTAAAAATCTGATATCTACATCTTTTTTTTTGGTTTTAGACACGAACGTTATCTACAGAGAATATATGCACAAAAGCAGCCTAATAAATTTTAATCTATATGTTGTAGGTCTGTACATCACTGTGAACTCCTAAACCATTTCAGTATTTACTGTGGAGGCTAAAGGACAATTTGACCTTCCACGTATTTGGTGTTTCCTTCGACTCCTTTTGCTGTCAGAATGAATGATTCAAGGGTGATGTAAGAGCTGTTCACAGCAGGTCGCACGAGGGTGTGAGGTGACGCCGTTTCCCTTCAGACGTTCACGTCCCGCCAACCATGTGTGTTACATCAATATTCAATAAATGTATTTTTCTTCGGTTCTATCCCTGAAATTGGAAAGGTTATTTTTATTTTTTCCTCTCTTCGCACACTTGTGACACCGCAGACACAAAGCCTTTGCAGCTGCATCTCAAATTGTACAGTTGAGGAGGTGCAGAAAGCAGCCGGCGCTCAATGAGGAGGTTCGCTCAGTTTCTGTTTTTTCTGGAGAAAAGTAGAAAGCAGTAAAAATCTGCATATCAGGTTTCATGTTATAAAGCATTTTCTTACACGATATGGTGAAATCATATACTAAAATACACTTAACACAATTTTTCTGAAAGCTGAAGAGAGTTTCTATACTTTATTTATGTCATATGTTTATACAATAACAATTGTGATGTTTTTCCCAGCATTGACAAATAACTGGAATGGAAGTTATTATTATTATCATGTAATTTCTGCTTTAGATTTATAGTGAAATGATTTTTGGGTGATCACTGCATGTAAACAATGCAATGTAGGTCTACACTGTCATCCCCAACCGCAATGGTATATCCCTTAAAGACCCCCGATCCACTGATTTTAACAGGTAATACCCACCATTGAACTCATCAAATTAAATGTGAAGTTATGGCCAAACGCCAGCATTTTTTTAAAAAAATCCGTTTTTTGTTCCACATATGGATTTGGCATAAGTTTTACGTCGGATGCCCTGCCTGAAGCAAGCCTCCCCATTTATATTTTTAAAAGTACAGTGGCTTGTGACCCCGATGTTGCTGGGTTTCAAAAATCCATGATCAAATTGGATTTATCGTATCTGATTAATCTGTTGTTCAAGAGACAGCTATGCAACACTTTAAAAGTAATTTTGATTTACAAATCATTTCATTGATTGCATCTCTTTGCTACCCGTTTCAGTTAAAAACAAACTTTTTCTCACTGGCTTCAAACACAGCTGCTGAGTCTTGGTCGAGAGTGTCAGCGGACCCCTCAGAGACAACTCCATCCTGACGCCGGTTCTGGAATGCAGGCCGGAACCCATGGTTCTGATCAGGAGAAGAACTCTTCTCTGTCTAACTTCACCACTTTTATCTGCTCATGTAAAGTGCGTTGATGTCTCAAAAGTAGAAAAAAATGATTTAATAGATTTATTTAGAATAGATCATTAACCTCCAGATAATCCTAAATCATCTAATCTGTCCTTTCTATTACAATTATCATTTCCCAAAGCATTTATTATTTTGAATCATTAACATTAATATAGACATATATTCATATGAATTAATCCTTTTGCTTCCTGTATTACCATTTATCCACATTTATCCCGCATGACTTTGAACAGGTCAGAGGTCAATGTGAAAAAGAATTCACGCTTTCAGAAATATATATATATATATATATATATATATATATATTTATATTTATATATACTGACTAATTTGATCAATTACATTCATCTTAAATGAATCTTTCGCATATTGTGTTATTTCTTATTTTTTTGTTGTTTTCATGCATTAACTGTCCTTATTGGTTTAATTCTTTTTATTTATTCCCCTGGTTTGTTGTTCAGCAGCTACAAAACATTCTTCCGTTTTTATTTCTTTCTTTTGGTTCCTTTTGCTCATCAAATAAATGGAGAATAAGACATGGATCACAAACTAGATTAGCGTGCCCAGGGATGCCACGATAATAATAATCAAGCACTTCCTTCAATTTTATATCATTAGAAATTATCACAGTAAATGCATTTACTTGTAATAATTACGTACAGCAAGTCTATTTATCAGTATGTAGCCTGATATTGACAATTGTTTGGGTACAGCTGTATCGTTTTTTTTTATACAGTTTAGTACATTGACTGCATTTACATGCAAACCAGCATCCTGATTACTTCCAGGCTGGGTTAGTGTTTGAACATTCATTTTCTCTAACTTTTTAACCTTTTCAGGGTCGCAGGAGGGGCTGTAGCCTAACCCAGCTGACACTGAGCAAGAGGCAAGGTTTACAATGGACAATTCATTAGTACGTCACTCACACCGGCACACATGAAAACAAAACAAAAAACATTCACATTCACATCTACGGACAATTGATAGACACTAACTCATCTCAACTGCATGTTGTTGGACTGTGGGAGGATGCTGGCTTACCAGGAGGGAACCTACGCAAACTCAACACATAAAGGCCCCATGTTCCAGTGTTCCACAGGGCTAGCGATGATGTCATCGTGTTTGCAGCACCTGATTTAAGGAGGTTTGAAAAAATTAATTACTCCACCTGGAGTACTCCATAAGAAACTGAGATACTGAAACATGTGTATCTGATGCAGGTCTGTGAGAGCTGTTTTTTACTACAGGCGCCAAGTTCGTGCTGTTGCTTCCTTAAGTCTCATTTACAATTCAAGTGTTTCACACCGCCATTAGGAAGGATGCCCTACTCATTGGGAAAACCATCATAGTCCTCTCCCTCCAGTCATGCCTGCATGTCTTCATCCAGCGCTCCCATACCTTATGCAGGGACATTGACTGACTGACAGTTGCCAAATCTCACAGTAAGCAGTAATTCTAGTATACTAGTAGAATACCAGACTTTATCCTGTGTACAAGGATATGAATAACTCAATTTCCCTGAATTGGTGAGAAAAGATAAGACATTGAGGAATAATATAAACACATTAGACAATAAAAGGTTGTAGGGGAGAGTTGCTGGGCTGTGAACAGACTGTCTCAGCTCCTCTCCGGCTGACCATCAGTCAGCCAGGGTCCAGCTGAGTCCTGCCAGTTTGAACATCTGGGAGTCTGCTGTCCAAGTTGCCAGCAGCGATCAGCATCTCATGATCAAAATGGCGTATTTGCAGAAACACTAAAGAGAAGATCACCATTAAGGAACAGCCATTTAGCTTTGATACGAGCCATCAAATTTAAATCTGGTGCTCAACATTTTTTCTGCTCCCCCTGCATTCGGTCATTCCACTCTGCTGCCCACTCCCTGAAACACTCAATCACACACTCACTATACCTACCGCTTTTCTTTTTTTTTTGGTTTAACAATAATAGAAAAAGTACAATTATGCTACAAAAAACTGTAGGTTGAGAATAAAGTATGGAGACTGGTTGCTATGGGAACAAATCACCAGTTCATTTGGGAACATTGGTGTAAACCTGCAGGTTTTCAGGCTGATGCAGACGGGTGCAGTATTTTTCCTGTCACAAAGCTTCGGTCTGAATAGGACGTAATCAAGGATATTTTTGGGTTGCAATAAAGCAGCCATCTTCCTATTTTCATCAAATTCAAAAAGAAAGTCCGGGGAATTCATCCATTGCAAACTGAGCCAAACAAAATAGAAGAGAAAGGCAAGCTGCTTGGAGAAAGTTAGAATAGGATAACGTCATCGCAGTGAAGGTCCGTATTTTCACTGAAACAGTCTTGGTGCCCCTTTAATCAACTTTGAAAATGCAAACTGAAATTTGTGATATGCCATTATTCCTTTGTGTTAAATTTAAGACATTTGACTAATTTATGCAGACACCATAGCAGCGACCCGTTGGTGAGCATGTGGGAGAATTAAAAAATCCCAAGTAAATCTCCAATTTACAGGCATCGGTTGTTTGTGAAATGATTCGCTTCTGCCATATGCTGCTTTTGCTGCTCCCTTTTGTAAAACCTTTTTTATTTTGCCCATTCTCACTGATCCTCCAAACAAAGCTATTGTTATATTGATAGCTTGACTACAACAGCTCATCAAAAATTAAAGAGTATGCTTACTGAGGTTGAAATTAAATACATGATATCTCAAATATTTACATCCCCAAAAATTTGGGGATATTCTCGAATCGTCACCGCCGCCACCTCGTCCCTGGGCCATGATTTCTCAACCATTGGCTCTATTTAGTTCAAATTTGGGGCACATGAATCAACTCAAGGAGATCTATCTTGCTAACATGTTGTGTTTTATGCTAATGGTTCCGATTTTACTAAGTAGGGGAAGCTTTCCTAAAAAAAACATTGTTTTTTTGGACATAACTTCGTAGCCGTTTGACCAATTTTTACCAAATTAGATGCATATGAATCTACCTGATGAGATTTATATTGTACATTTAAACGAGTAGTTCATATTTTAATCACTATGGGGAGGTTTTTTTTTGAGGGGGGGGTTCTTCAGGAGAAGAGTTCGCCTGATCAGAACCATGGGTTCTGGCCTGCATTCCAGAACCGGCGTCAGGATGGAGTTGTCTCTGAGGGGTCCGCTGACACTCTCGACCAAGACTCAGCAGCTGTGTTTGAAGCCAGTGAGAAAAAGTTTGTTTTTAACTGAAACGGGTAGCAAAGAGATGCAATCAATGAAATGATTTGTAAATCAAAATTACTTTTAAAGTGTTGCATAGCTGTCTCTTGAACAACAGATTAATCAGATACGATAAATCCAATTTGATCATGGATTTTTGAAACCCAGCAACATCGGGGTCACAAGCCACTGTACTTTTAAAAATATAAATGGGGAGGCTTGCTTCAGGCAGGGCATCCGACGTAAAACTTATGCCAAATCCATATGTGGAACAAAAAACGGATTTCCAAACAGGATCTGCTGGGGTCCCGGTTGACAAATAGCATCACAGGTACAGTTAGCCCGCAGGCTACCAAGTTATGGACGGAAACAGGTGATCCACTGTGACGACCCCGCAAGCGAGCAGCTGAAAGACGAAGAAGAAGAAGATCAAGGCCTTTATCCGATATACCGCTAGATGTTGTCAAAATCAATAATATTTTTACTGTTTTTTGTCATATTTTTCTGCATTTCACTGATGCATGAAGAGTTAATTCCTCATGCTGCTGTCACAAACAGGCAGGAAGAATGGCTCCCTTATATTCTTCCTCTCTTTAATCCGCCTGCTCCTGCCTTAGCCAAAGAGATGAAAGGTGGTGACAGAGGAGTTGGATGGCAGCCAGATGATGAGAAATGGGCCTACAAGGTTGTAAGTACTGGCAGAAAGAGGATGATGTGTGGGTATGTGTAGAGACCGAGAGGGAGAAGGAGGGGTAGGAAGTGATGCATCATCTTCATCTGTCTGAATGATCTCCTTAACCCCTGGTCTTTGCCAGTCAGCCCCTCTGGATCCATATACTGGGTTGAACAGGGATTTAGCAGAAGCTGAAGCTTCCGTCAAATACAGTGAGTTCCTCTCAAATGTGCTCAACTCTCTGAAATACTTTATTTTTTTAGAATTATATTCAACTGCTGACTTTTGACTATCAACCCCCCATAGAAAAAAATTATTTCTTCATTTTTCTGCATTTAGAAGGGTCGTGAAAAATTACCTCTGAATATAGAAGTAAGATTGTTAGAAGCTGTTGGAGCTGCTGTTTAAATACACCTGCTGATTCCTCTGGACATATCGTCAGTGATGTTCCTGGAATCATCAGGTGTTTTTGGTCTCACTGCCTGAATCACCGACTGCATTGATGATATGACCCACACTAAACCACTAGGCAAACCAGGGCTAACTGGGAAGATCCACAGGCTGCTGTAGGCCCGGTAGGCTACTTTCAGAGCTGGAGATGCACCAGTACACAAAAAAGAGCACCTGTCATTTCAGTGACAGTGGAGACACAGATCCTGTAGTTCTCTGTATAATTTTGTCCTTTTTTCTTGTTGTTCAGCTACATTTTAAGTGACGTTTTAAAGCACTGATTGTTTTGTGCAGACGAGATCATCAGTGTGTGCACAGGTATTTTTTTTAGAAGTGTTTCTTGATGCCATTCCTACTGTCCACTTTGAGACAACCTGAGTCTCAGATTTGTTTTAGCCTGGCAGATTACTAAGATTACTAACTTTTAGGAGGATGTGTGGCGGCTCTGAGATGAGCTGAAGGAGAAAGACAAACTCCTGAACGGCTACATACTCAGGAGCATTCCAAATGGATTTCCTCAACCGATATGACCATCCATGACACAGTTCAGTTGGAGCCCAGCATTTGTCCACGGCTTTCCCCCTGCTTGTTAATCAGCAGTCACACTGGGACGAAGTGGTTGTCCGCAGTTGCAGTATGGAGGGCTGCTATGCCTCTCTGCTGGACCCATAACGATCACCATGGGATGTTTATCTTCAAATGGATAGGCACGCAAGTATTTTTCTTCCTCTACCATGTTCATCAGGGCAGGATTTCCTTTTTCCATTTCCCTCCATATTTCTGTTTCTGGAATACCTGCAAAACCAATTATTTCATTTTTGCCTCAATGACACGTTGTATAATTGGATGGTAATAAACATGACTTACACCGCTGGCTCCCAGAGGATGCTTAATTTTTTCTAATTATCAAAAGAAATGCAATTAAATAAGGACGTTTAAGATTGAGAAGAGTTTATCTAGAGAAAAAAGGGAATGAGGAAAAGGAGGTAAAGAGGCGTCCACCCTCCTCCCTCCTCGCCTGGACGCTGAGGACTCTATCAGCTCTATCCAGCAATTAAGATCTCACAGATCAAAGCAGTCTAAATGAGCTAATCCTCAGAGAACCACTGCTCCCCCCTCCACGTCTCTCTCTCGTTGTCTCTCTATCTCTCTGCCTCACCCTACTTACTTCATCTTGACTCATGACTCCACGTGCTGAATGGGCTTTGATGCTTGACAGCAGTGGGTTTCTGAAATGAAAAATGGTGAATGAATGTGGATCTATGTGTAACACTTTCATATCCTTGATGCCAACTTTCACAGTCTGGGGAGAAAAAAATCATGAATCTATAGCAGCAAGATTTCTTCACAAACAATCTTAATATGTCTGAGCCTTCATTATGACATACTGTGCAACAACTCCCATCTGAGGGATCTGAGATGGAATCTCAGCGCTGCCATGACACCGAGAGAAAGCTTTGTGGTCAATAGTTGTTCAAGAGAGCGTGACGCTACTAGCCCCTCAGCAGGTTGGTCATTAGCATAGAGAAAGCAGAACATCTTTCTGTGACTCCTGCAGACGGGTTAAACGAGGTGGCACTTGTCGTCATGGAGGCTGGTTTGGCAAGGCCTGTCAGTGTCTCACCCCTCCTGCATGCTCCCAATGGTTTTCATGCTTACCGCTGCCTTTTTCCATCAGGAATCAATTTTCTTGCAGTGATGAAGACTTCTCTGATCCCTCATTTATTTCTCCTACTGCAACTTCAATTACTTTGTTGTTGTGTTCCTGCTGTTGGTCTTTAAAATATCTCTCCTTGTATCCCTGCAACTCTATCTCTGTACCGTACCGTGTCTATTTTCTTCTCCGTTTTCAAGTTTTTAAGGGGATTTTCTGCCACCATATTCACCTGTGCCTCTCTTTTATCGAAGACATGACAACGGTTGTCATATGAACCGATGCCACTGTAAAGACTGGCTTGTAGCACGCAGAAAAAACACTTTTTGTGAAAATAACAGACTTCCTAATTCATGCAAGTACCAAGAGGCTGTGGATTGACAGGAGTTACAGCAATTGGTCTGGTAGTGACTTTTTATGAATCCTGCTATTGGAATGCGCTGACCCGCCTACTGCCCTGCGTCTCTGAGCAACTAGGCATGACGAGACCTTTTTCAGTTAGCCCTAACTACTTATTAATTATTGTAAATTATTGCTGATCACTGGTAGATTTAGGTAACACTTTTAGCTCATATGAATTCATGAGCATGAAAATCTGTGCATTCCCATGAAGATAAAGCAAAAATAGTTACTACTAATAACACTAGGAAGAACTAAACTACACAGAGTAGGATTTTTAAGCTGTAGAGAAAATTGACCATAGTCGTTGTGCAATATATATGTGATATAGGTGATGATACACTATCTACCGGTACGTTATTATTATTTTCTCAGTCAGTGGTGTTTATATAAAGCCCTGTGGCAAAAACACAAATTCCTCATCCCTGAAGGCACGTGAGAAAATGTGGATAAATCTTTTTTTTTCTCGAAACCCTGGGATCCCTGGAACAGACTGTGAATGTTATCTTTTATTTATGGCTGCAGTGTGATATATAAATAATTTCTTCAACAGGGCGTTGGGGGTTTGCCAATCCGAGCCGGGGCTGATTTGCAATTTAGGTGTGGCACTGAAGGCCAGAAGTGTTGGATTTGGCATTGAGAGAAAACCAGACAAGAGCTGTGATCGTGCATGACACTGAATGGGATTACCATCTGTAGCCCAAGAGCCGATTGCGGGCCTAGATTGTATTGAAATGTGGAGACATCAGATTGGTTTGTGGTCGTGACAAGAAAGCTGATTTTATTTTTGTGTAGCTTTGGTTCCGCAATCCAAACAGTGATGTTTAAAGATGCTTCTGCATTTTAATTATACCATCCTGCTTGAATATGTTTTGGAGTTATAGTAGCGAAGATTTACACCAGTGCATTCCAAGACATTAGCAGCATCCATGTGGTTCACAAGAATGATGTGAACTGTTCACATCATTCTTGAACTAATTGATGGAGAGTAGAAATACTGGTCTCTGTAGTTCAAAGAATTCTGAAAGAAAACAATTTTCATTATGGCTGATCTGAGGCAGCTTAACTTCCTCTTTGTTCTGTCTATTGATTCTATCTGGTTCTGTGAGTCAAGCCAGCAAACCACCCACCAGCTGTCGTTGCGATGTCAGGGATGTGAATAGGAGTTTTATAAGCCACAGATGGCATGCTGCTCCCACCCCTTCATAAGTGCCATTTTCCATGTGTTGCCACATAAATGGATTCAGTTTCTACCACTGCGGCTGAAATATTGATTAGGATGGAGAGGGCAGGAGGTTGTGTGGATGCTTGTGCCGGGATGCATGTACACTATGTGTTGGATACATTAAAGCACATACTTTTCTGTATGTGAGTGCAAGAGGCACTCCTTTCCTACTAATGCAACAAAAGTTGAATCAACTCAGGTTACAGCACCATGGAATTCCTGTTGCCTATGCAAATTCTGTCTTTGTAGACTTTGATGACCTAAGCTTGAGAGTTTATGTCACTATTGTCTGTTTACTTGTTCTTGTCTCCGTAACAGAACCCATGTCCAGCATTATTTTTGAAATGCTGTCCTTTGTCATCAATCTGCAATGCAACATGATATTTTTTACCTCATTTGAAAATAAATCCACTTGACATTTTATTTTTAGGCCTGATTTACCCGATTTAAAAAAAATATTATATATCTATTATATCAGACATATAGCTTTGCTAATTGGGTTTAAATGTTAATTTTAATAAATACAATACAACATTCTTTTTTTCCAAACATCAAGATTTTTTGTCAATGCTGACAATTTGTAACAGAGGACATGTTATTAAGTAAAGTAAAGTCCGTTCAATTTTTTTTTTTTAGTGCCAAATCCCAACATATGTCGTCTCAAGGCAGATCCTAACCAGACCAACCAGGTTGGTTGAATGGTTTGTGGGTTGGTTGAAGGGTTGATAGAATGGTTGGTAGGTTGGCTGGTAGGTTGGATGAATGGTTGGTAGGTTGATTGAATGGCTGGTAAGTTGGATGAATGGTTGGTAGGTTGGTTGAATGGATGGTGGGCTGGTTGAATGGTTAGATGAATGGATGGTAGGTTGGTTGAATGGTTAGTTTGTTGAATGGTTGGTAGGTTGGCTGGTAGGTTGGTTGAAAGGTTGGTCGTTTGATTGAATGGTTGGTAGATTGGATGAATGTTAGTAGGTTGGTTGAATGGATGGTAGGTTGGTTGAATGGTTGGTAGTTTGATGGTAGGTTGGTTGAATGGTTGGTGGATTGGTTGAATGGTTGGTGGGTTGATTGAATGGTTGGTAGGTTGGTTGAATGGTTGGTAGGTTGGTTGGTTGGTTAGATGAATGGATGGTAGGTTGGTTGAATGGTTGGTTTGTTGAATGGTTGGTAGATTGGATGAATGGTTGGTGGGTTGATTGAATGGTTGGTAGGTTGGATGAATGTTGGTAGGTTGGTTGAATGGATGGTAGGTTGGTTGATGGATGGTAGGTTGGTTGAGTGGTTGGTAGGTTGATGGTAGGTTGGTTGAATGGTTGGTGGATTGGTTGAATGTTTGGTAGGTTGTTTGAATGGTTGGTAGGTTATTTGAATGGTTGGTGGGTCGGTCGAATATTTGACCGGGAAACAAACCCATTGAATCTGGTGCCGACCTGGATGAGGAAACAGATATTATAACAGGTTGAATTTCAACATTTCCCCAATTTACTGCTATTATAGCTATACCAAACTAATTTCCACAAAACCTTGCCGAGGGCTGGGTGTTTGGGTCGAGCAGTCTGAAGAGACGCGTGTAGGATTGTTCGGCTTTGTCGGAGGTAGACGCTCTACATTCTAGTTTGGTGTTTGCACTCACTTTGGTGAAACTTTTCTTCATATGGTGCATACCTCTTGCATCAAATATGTCTGAACAAACAAACAAACCGAAAAGCAGAAGAAAATGAATAAAATATCTTCCATTGTCAGGCAGCAGGCAGTCTTTGCGCTGTGAAAACGCTGCTGTCTTTCAAAGGAAGAGCTTCTTTTTGTGGAACCTGTATCTCTCCATATGGAGCCGCACTTTTTTTTTTCATTTGTTTTGTTATAGTGACGTCTGAGGCTGAGCTGAGGCTCCCCTACTGATGGGTCAAAGACGCTTCAGTGATGTCAGCAGAGACATAGAGAAAGATGCAAGGATCTCTAAACTCTAACTTATGCACTGATGTGAAAATCACTGCGTACATCTAACAATTCCTGAAATTCATACTTCAAAACTACAGAATCCAAACCACTTCCACTACTACCAGTCTCTTATCTCTTGATTTGATATCAAGAACTGAACTTGATGCTGCATGCCTGTTTTTAGCTCAAGGTATGGTAGTTTTTTATTTGTTTGGAAAATATATACAGCTGGGTACTCTTAGCTCCTCATGAATTAACTTTATGCACTTATCAATCAAAGTTGAAGTTATGCATACAGTGCATAATCACAAAAAATGTTATCTCAATGCACTTTTTTAAAAAGAGACTGTCTAGACCTTCATCTTTATCTGACCCAACAATTCCCGTATGAGGAAACACCTGGTGATAGTGGTGACAATAACATTTAAAAAAAAAAAACAACAGTAGTAATACTACTACGTCTAATATCAACTATAATTATAGGATCATTGCAGTTGTTATCAACTATAAGAACCTTTAGAATTATATGGTTCATAATAATGATAGGAATAACAGCATCATTGTTCCAGCAATGAAGAACAAAGAAGAACATCAAAAGAAGAACATCAAAAAGAACAAAGACTCCAGAGAAGATGTCAAGTTCAGTCAAGTAACATGCATTAATGGGAGATAGATGTGTATTGAAGGCAAGAGACAAGAGAATCCTAGGCCAGCCTTAATTATAAGCCTTAATTATGAGCTTTATCCAAAAGTTTTAGGCCTACAATTAAATGTAAAGAGGGCCCCAAAACTGAGACTGGGAGATGATTCTACAGGAGAGGAGCCTGATAACTGAAGGCCCTGGCTCCCGTTCTACTTATGGAGACTCCAGGAATAACAAGTAACTCTGCATCCTAGCAGCGTAACGCTCTAATTTGATAATAGGGTAGCCTACTATGAGAGCTTTAACACATATTGATGTCTGACCGTTAATGGCTATGCATGTTAGGAGAAGATTTTAAATGTGATTGCAGAGTTTACAGGAAATCAGGTATGCCAATATAGGAGATATGCAGTATGTTCTCTTGTTCAGCACTCGACGACAGCATTCTGACTCAAACTCAAAGAAACGTCTGCGAGATTGTTGTGAGTTCTACTGCTGTGTGTATCATTGCTCGAATGAATGTGGATATTTGATTGTGTATGCTCTGAGTGTACCGGTAATGTTGTAGCGGCCTCTTCCTTCCTAGATATTGAATACCTTTTGTGCTACATAACTTTCTTTTGGGGCCACGACGAATGGCAGTGGCAGAGCACAAGGACTGTTTGTGTCTAAAAACGTCCCCCTAATACGGTCTCCGGAGTCGTAGAGTGAAAGGAAGAACGGCAACGTCTTGCTACAACACGGAATTGCATCAATTGCTGTGGGTAACACAGCTAGCAATATAAATCTGCAGGTGTCTTTTTCTTTGTTCACTGAAAAAGTAAAGTACTTTAGACAACTTTGCCTGCTGGTGAAGAAATAAAAAGTGTCTTTATATAGTCTCATATCCGCACAACGGTAAGCAGACATGCAGAGGAATTATGACTCCCTCTTGGCTCCAAATATCAGCTTCAGCAATGTGTTTCACTCTCTGTGGAGACCAGTTGTCCCGGTCCAGTAGTTCATCAACCTATTTTGAGATCATAATCTGCATCTAACTGCAAGAGGCTTGGGTTTAACCTTAGAACCTTTTCATGCTACTTGTAAAGAAAGGAGTCAGTGTAATAAAACACCATTTGTTTTGGAAGTAACTTGTCATAAAGGTAATTGTCTTTCACGCACACACACAAACACACACACACACGCGCGCGCACACACAGAGTGACCCCTAAACACTGATTTACTGCTTACTTTCTTCAAACTGTCACCAGAAATGGTCTCTGGTGTCCCACTTCAAATTCAGTTGAAAGAGACAAACCTTGAACAAAACTCACAGGAGGAAATAAAACTGTAATTCTAGACGGATTAATGTATTTGAGTGAAGTGTGTTTTTTTTTTCCATTCCGTTTTAGTGGCACAGGCCACTGGGGAAAAATAACCTTTTGCTAAGCCTCGTCTGTTTTAGTTGCTGTAGGTCTGCCTATTGATCCTTGATTCATCCATGCGGTTCCAAGGTAAAGAAAACAGACTTGATATCGACATTAATGGTTATTATCATAACAGGAAGTCCTTAATTTCAGACAGTGGACAAAAGCAGACTCTCCCATTTCCAACAGGCATTATTTGGATGCTGTAATGACGGCAGATAAACGATTGGTGGTGATTTTATCTTTTTAGCTATACGCGCTAAGTTAGGTTTAGGAGTTGGTTGAAATGGATCTAGCTGATTCATTTTAAAATGAGAACAATATTCAAGGATGTATTTACTTAATGCCCATTGCACTAAAGGAAAGCTGTATATCACAGTCAAAAAGTCACATTCAACAGCTCATGATTTATATGTGCATGAATGTAAATAAATAGCATTATTGTATGACCAAGGAGCTCATTTTTTACTCATTTAATGGCTTTTATAAACTTTTGATTATGTCTAAAATGAAAAAAATAAATGAAATAATCTAACAAACTTGATTACAGCATACATTGTTTTTGAGTGTTATTGAAGGAGTTAACTAACATATGCCTTTTCATCCACCGAAAAAATAATAAATGTAATTGTGCAACTATCAAAAAAACAACAACATATCTCCTTCATCAAATATCAACTAATAAGAATATGTGAATGTTATTGTTTGAGTTGCACAAGTGGTGTTGAGTAGCTGTTCCACGTTCCACGCTTCTTCCATCGACACTGTGGAGGAGGAAAGGCTAAATGTTGGGGTTGTCCAGCAGAAGGCCGGAGGCAGAAGCAGCCAAACCAGCACTGGTAGTAGCAAAGGTCCGATACCTGTCATGCTTTTGGTGAGTTAGCTTAGCAAACGGTCTTTTTCTGATGTTTTCTGTAAATCAGAAGTTTTGCACATAAAGTTTGAATAGTGTACAACAGAAATTTCACCTTGGATCATATAAATCACTGGATGGTCTCAGCTACCCACCATATTTTGTTTCCTCTCTGGAATTTCAGCCTTTGTTGAACATTCTGGCAGTGTTGTCTCCTTTTATTTTCATAACCTTCAAAATGTTCAATCAAACACTTTATTCTTATTGTTCACAGCACCACCCATCAAAGTGTTTTTCAAACAAATAGGAACTTGCGGAAATAAAATACAAGTGTAATCGATTACGGAAACCACTTGCCCGGGTGGTCTGGGACACATTTGACCATATATCTTTGGTGGTGAAAACTTTAATGTGACCTGATGCGTCTCCAACAAGAACATTACAGGAAAATACGTCATCAAGCGCTGAACATCGCTGTAGGTCTTTTGGCTAATCAGCAACGAAAGCCACTTCTAAAGTGCTTCAATTTTCGTCTTGTCCTGCGAACTTAAGCAAGTCACAAATGACTTTGTCTGTCTACTATTGGAAAAGTCCGTACATGTATATTAGCTCCTGAAACATCAAGTTGTCATTTAGCCCGTGCTAGCTAGCTTAACAAATCTGGTACTTGAATGACATATTGATAACAACGTGCGGCGCCCTTTGACCTCGTAGCAGAAGTGATGTAGGCAGCAACAAAAACTGAACAAAAGCGGTCAACTGGACACATTTGGAGACGCGTGAAAAACGGTCGGATCTCATCCCCGACAAAAATTCATTTTTAAACCAAGTTTAAACAGGGTCTAAAGGTTAAATGTGAGACATTTCGAAACAGCACTTATCTGAAGGAAACATTTGTTTAGACATTGTGTTAGTAAGAATATTGCGTCTTAACGTACTTACCTTGTTTATAATGCAAGTATTGTCTGTTTAATCATTTCGGGGCTCTAACTCACTGACCAGGCTGTTTGCGAATGAAGGTAACTCAAACATGATCCTGCTTGACTCCGTTATCTCGTCATAACGAGATAATTTACTCGTTATCAGACAAAACAAGCTACTGTTTTCTAATGATAACGAGATAAAATAACTAATTATCTCGGCAAAATGAGCAACCGATTTGAAAACAACAAATTAACCTAATAATGACCTTAATATACACAGAACCCAACGCCACAGCAATCTAGGTGTTTAATACTTACCTATGAAAACTTATATCCACCAATGGAAAATTGTGCATATTAACTTCTTATGTTGCCATGGCAATGTGTACACATCAGTTTAAACACAGCTACAAAAGCAATTTCTGCCTTTCCTTCAAATAGCATCTTTAACCTATTAAAATAGCTGAAGATTAAAATATATTCTTATATTTTCCAAATATATCCATATATAATTGTTTTGCATACCTTTAATAATGATGTATTATTACGGTAATATTGTTTTTTACCTAAAAACTGTGGTATTAACTAGTGTTATTTACTCATTAATTTAATGTATCACGATCATTTTCAAAAACATTTATAAAAAATAAAATAATTCTATCAATAATAATACAATGATTATTATTTACTATTGTTTATAAATGTTGACTGATTGAGAAATTAAGTAAAAAAAAAAAAATAAATAAAAAAAAGACCCAATAATAGGAAAAATGTCCAAAATACAAATTGGTATTTGACCATAACTTCGGGGGCAGGTAATTTGTTCTCTGAGCTCTTGCTCATCAGACATGAATGCAGAAAAGCGGAAATATACTGTTAACCGACATCTAAAGAATGATAAGACAAAGACTGTCGTTTGGGAATCAGCTGTAATAAAAGTCCAGTATGAGCTGTTACTTACTGTTACTTAATTCTGAGTCACATGATCGCTAATCTAAGTTACACAAACATGATTTAAACATGTTAAACTGTTCCCTGGACTTTTGATTCGAAAAGGTTAATAATTGCTCTTCATCAATTCTGCTGCTAACGACTTCCTCACATGGAGAAATCCAAAGCTTGACAGGCTTGCTGTACCTGCCGTAGTCCCAGAATATCTGATCAAACTCTTCAAGGATTTACTTATTTATTTCTATTATATATATTTATTTTCTGATGTATATTTATTGACAGTCACTTGGCTGCTCATTGTTTGCATCAACATTTTACAGTGTGTTCACCCATTTCACACAGCCTGCATCGTCTCCTCAAGGTTTCTCTCCCAGACAGAAGTCTCAAAAAAGGAATTGCGTCCTTTTCACAGACATTTTACTTTTTATGAGAGGCACTTACAGTAGACTCTAACACAATTTGGTGTTTCATGGCAATCTCTGGAGTGAAATTAATCTCTCAAATGAAATTGGTCTCAGTGCTCAATATGTCACCCAGTGGGACGCAACTACATTTCTATTCATCGACCCTCCATGAATTAGAACTCATTTCTGGAATGGGATGACTTCTCGGAGTCTCCCGCAGCAGGATGTCGGCTTTCAACCGTCCCAGCTCAGAAAAAGCTCTCCCTCGTTCCATTTGATTCAAGGATTAAATCCAAATACAATTTTCTCATGTCTTCTCTTTATATTTAAAGTTTTATATTTATGTATGATTTTGGCTTTGGAAACTTGTGTTCCTGCCATGTTTCACGGGTACGACAAGGATGGGTTACAGCATATTAGAAAGGCAGACCTTAGTCATAGAACTAGGACGTCCTTTTCTGGATCGATATACTGTTGACAGTAACTCTTTTCTTTTGCAGGAATCACTTAAAATAAAATAAAAAAAATCCTTTAAGCTGACATTCAGATATTGTTATTAGCTTTCACCCGTCCAGAAAAACATCTTTTCTCCATTTTCATACTACCACTTAGTAAAATGACTGCTATTCAACAACAAGACACAGACATGTTTTTCTTTTACCTTTGGTGTATTGCGTGTGTGTGTGTGTAAACAAATGAAGAGAACTATATGCCACCCAAGCAAAAAACAAAGAAGTCCCTACGCACTCCACAGTCCACATTGAGGACAGTCGCCAGCAATAGAAAACAAGTAATACATTTTTCTGTTTAGCATAGTCATGAAAATATCTGTTTTATACAAAAATTAAATACAGTTACTGTATGTTACAACTTTTTTTTCCCATACATGTGAGCTGATACATGACTACGAAGCCTCTGAAAAGGAAAAAGAAAAGTACTAGTCATGGGGCTTTAAAATAATACTTGTGAACCATTTTGGCAAAAACCAGAGACACCCTTCAGCAAATAAAAATCACCAGAGTCACCAAAGCATAGAGAGCAGCACGGGAGGGAGAGAGGGGGAAGTGGGGCGAGAGAGGGAAGAAGGGAGTAAGTAAGGAAGGAGGCAGTGAGGCAACATGTTTAAAGAGTTCCCCTTCCACATAATTTTTTTGATAATTTCAGATGATACTTAGAAATCATGAGTCGATTGCTCTCAGAATGTCGTCAGTTCTCACCGAGTCTCCATCCCCCATCCTTACTGACGCACTACCCAATGAAATAAACAAAAAGGCAGCTCTCCATCCATTTCCTCCGTAACAGACAGAGTTCAGTAAAACAGATAAGTGCCTCTACTAACACTGTCACCCATCACCGCAGCCAAGGAGACACAAAAGTGTTGCTGATATCGTATTCTTGGAACATTGTCCAGACATCTTTTGTCCCCTTATATGTTCCTTTATCCCTAAAGTTGAGAGGTGAGTCTCAACGTGTGGTCTTAGTGTTTTGGTTGGAGGATGGGAGGCCATCCCGATCTTTCAGCAGAAGAAATTAAACAATAGCGGGAGCACTACGAGGGCCAAAGCGAGCTGGCGGCCGATGGGGGGATGATTGAAGAAGGCCCGTCCAGACAATTGGTCATCACAATCCCCGGTGCCCTGGCAGTGAGCTCGCTCGCACAGGACGCCCGTGAAGCCAGGGGGACAGTGGCACCGCTGGTGGTGGTGGCACGTGCCACCGTTCTGACAGCGCAGCATCGCGTTGTCACACACCCGAGCTGCAAAGACAAAGTGAAAAGGGCAGGAGAGACAGGAAGCGCTGATTAATAGATCACTCAGTGATATGGCAGTATAGAACATCAACAGGCAGGTTCACGGCGCACAAGCTGCCTCCTCTTGTCCTGTCTGCATCAATCGGTGTCCTGAGAGCACAGCTGACACGTCAGGGAGGGTGAAACCAAAGACATTCGTCTAAGGATGCGTGGGCATGGGGGGGAAGACGATAAACCAGGGCACACTTGCTATGTGAATACTGGAATGCAGCCCACAGCCCTTTCCAGAAGTGACAAAAGAAAATACGCCGACATTTTGAGGATTTCTGGGTATTTTTTAAGGGCCCTACAGGGAATTTGGAGCAAATATTCCTCAAAAAACAAAAGGGCATGCAAAGCATGGCAATAATGGAGTGAAATTAGTGACTCAAGGATGGCAGTGTATTGTGAAGCAGGCCGTCACGGGACAGGAGAATTAAACTGTGCTTCTTTTCACAAGAATAAATAATAATTAAAAACCATCTCCACCTTTGACATTCGACTAGAACTCACCAATTCTTGTTATTTTGCCACTGAACTTGCACAATACAGGAAAATAAGGGATGTTCAGGGCTGCATTGCTGCCAAACCGTTGGCTGTTTGACATAGATATATTGGGAATACATTTATACTCATTTTCAGACAAACAACCCCAAACTCAATTATCCCAGGGAACCCCTCTGCTGGAAGAGGTGAAATCTTGGAAGTGGTAATATTTGCAGAGAGATTTCAGATTAATTGGACAGCCCACTTTGCATAAATAGCTATCACATTTTTGCTTTTCAGTAATGCAGCTTTAACATCAGCCTTAAACCAACAAATCATCATTGCTGCTGTCGAAACCAATTAAAAAGGCATTGACATTGCATTTAACTGAATCATTCTCCAATTCCGTTAGCAGAGAGGCTGCTGTTGCTATAGATTCAACTGTAGATATAGAGTTTTAGTCAGGTTTGGTATTTTTATTGAGGATTTCGTGCCTAAGAGTGGCAGGTTAGGAATTTTTCGAAAACCCTAAGGAAGATATTGTGTGATAATCTTGTTGTGTTCAACGGTTTTCATATAGAAATACTGACAAGTATTGCATTATACTCCTCCTTCCAGTTATATTCTTTGGACATGGGGTCATGCGTTGATACTGTAAGATAAATCCCTCCACATATTATCGTTGAACACTGATGCAAAATAATGATTCTGACGAGACCGAAGAAAGTCTGGCATTTGCAATTGATATTCTTGACAGAATATACAAATTCGCCTATATAAGTTCTTTGAATTGATTTGGGGAACATCTCAATTTTAAGTTTTGACTCAAACACCCACACACACACACACACACACACACACACACACACACACACACACACACAAACCACACACACACGCACACACACCACACACACACGCACACACAACAACTGATCTACAAATAATTTCATGAATAAGCTCTTTGTTTACATTCATCATCCTTTAAAGGGCAAATCAATAATGAGCAAGAAAAAGAATTATGGCAAAGATGCAAGTGAGCTTGAGAAACACATTCTGAGCCATTTTGATAATTAGAGGCAGTGCTGCAGCTGTGACAGGAGTTGGATTAGAATAATTATCCCAGTGAATCCAAATTGTGGTTTCAAGGGTTGAAAAAATTCTAGTTTTTAGAAACAAAGAGGATCGTTATAATAAGAAAAGGGAAGATTTGCTAAGAAGAGATTTTAGTCTCTCAGCTCTATATTTTCAATAACCACAAGTACATTTTTTTTTGTTTCTGAAACAAACAGTGTATCCCATTTAACCAAACAGGAAGAAAGACTCTGACTCATTTAGATGAAGTACCACAATGCAAAAAAACATGATAAAAATGCAGTTGTCTTCAGTGTTATATTTTATCTAAAAAGAAAAAAAAACTCAAAAAAGAGATATACTTAACCGTTAAGAGGAAACCCTTAGATCAGGGTAAACATTACAGATAAATATATTAATTTAAAATACCTGAGTTGTCCAATTTTAAATGACGGCATTCTTTTGGAAGCAACATACTTTTATATTTTTTGATTGTTTTTTGATCATTTTCGGACATCAGTCGAAAACAACCTTGAAAGAAAAAGGTGTTCTTGCGACGTGATACCAGCAGCTAACAGGATTAAATGTTTACGTGAAAGAAAGTTGAACTTTAGTTTGGGACTTGGTTCAAACTCTCTGGAGGGAAAGACCTCTAATCGGTCCACAGAATGAACGACTGACTAAAAGTCTTTGTAGCCTGCTTCAATTTTTCTGAATGTCAAAGAACTGCTGCTCTGTCCTCATTGGGGCCAGATTTTAATGGCTTTCCAGAGTTCCACTACAATCATTAATGTCTGCTTTTTTTTCATCTTAGAGCTAAAACAAAACACCTTCTCTGTGTTTTGGTAAAAATTACCATGGGGTTAACCTTCGCCTTGTCAGTCAGTAATTGTTAGCTATGGCCAAAGGATAATGTGTGTCCTCCAGCGAATCCTCAGGTCCATTGTCTTTCTGAAAGCATCTTTCGTCCAATTAGTTTTGTTCCCCCGAGGCTTAAGCCTGTGTAGTCTTTGTGAAGCCACAGGTTCTAGCTGTCATAACAGAACACAGCGTCAAACAAGTCAGTTATCCTGCAGCACCTAAAGCGAGATCTCACTGTGCAGGATCATGAGTGAAATAATACATATAAGAAGTATCATTTCCTAGTTATTTAGACGTATTTATTATCGATGACATTGAAATGTAAGTGACATTTTGTTGGTGTTAATGAGGAGTTGAAGTCCGGCACACCTTTTTGTCAACGTTGATAATAATTAAATATGATTCAGTCTCTTTATCTCTTCATCGTCAAGCCAGCTGACTTTTAGTTTCCTTCAGGAGTCTCCCATTTCTTCCAGCGGCACCATGTTTATACACGAATCAAAACATCTAAGGGAATGCTTAAATCACACATTGAATATCAAAATATTCAAGTTTAAAATATTTATTGAAACACAGGGTATAATCTGGTACGGTGTTCGAATCCACCTGTGCCGGCCGACGCAGAGTTTGCATGTTGTCTGCGTGGGTTCTCTCTGGGTTAACCGGCTTCCTCACCACTGTCAGAAAACAACATTGCAACAAAGGTGAACTGATACTTCTAAATTGGCCCTAGGAGTGAATGGATGTCTGTCTTTATGCTTTACTGCCTTTTGATGAACTGGAGACTTGTCCACAGTGTACCCCGCCTCTCGCACAATGCCAGCTGGGATAGGCTCCAGCCCCCGTGACCCTGAACAGGATGAGTGGTTACAGATAATGTATGAATGAATGTATAATCTGATGAGTACAAAAGCAAAATCTAACACCCTGTCTGGCTCTGCTTGTGTAACAGCCATTCTCCTGGTGTCTCCACACCTCTGCTGAGTCTGAGCTGTGATGGCACCTATGGAATGGGCCATCACAGCCAGCAGTGGCCCACCTATGGAATGGGCCACTGCTGGCCCACATCGGGCCAGCAGTAATGACAAGGGCACTAGCAAAATGCAAAACCAGAGAAAATTAGACAAGAAAGAACAGAGACAGACATTGTCTGTGATCACCACCTGCAGAACCATTCACTTTTTGAGGGTTGTCCTGTAGCTGCCTCTCATGTCCGCCTGCTATGACTTTCATTTGCACCAAAGAAGGTGAAAATTTACCTGAATCGCTTTCTAACTGGACAGATGCACTGAGCAGAAAACACAGAAGTGGAAGACGAGGAGAGACAGAGTACATGAGAGATGGTCATAGATAGATAGTTCGTTGGAGCTTTTGATAGATTTAGAGGCTGGCACTAATTAATTAATGGACACATCTGCATGAAATTGTCCTCAATGAAGCTATCTAACGGATTCTGATCACAGTAATGACTATCTAAGGTGCTGATGTGCCTCTGGGGAGGATCGAGCTCTCTGAATGCTTTCTGGTTTCAATTTAAAAAAAAACTTGATGATGTCATTGTTTGCACGATAGGGGTTGGTGATGTTTAGTTTTTAGACCGGAGCACCGGATGGAACTGCTGTGAGTGCTCTGCACTTGATTTTTTTAAAATCACTCTTTAACAGTAAATAAAAAAATTCAATATCACGAGTTATATTGATTTTCTTACAGCTCAACAGCCCTCACTGATGCTGGCTGTGAGTGAGAAAACACAACTGGAATCTGGGCTGAGCACCAGACAGAGCACTCTCTCTGAGTCACATGTGCACCTCACACCTTCACCAGATACAATGTGTGACATTTGAGCAGGAAATCTGACTTATGAGACGTCAGAGATGACCAACGCATCTCAGGACCAGATCCCAACAGTGATAGATAGAACAGACAAAGAGCAGATTTAAATTGCCTGTTGCTGCTTGTAGGACTGGAAGCATGATGCAATTGAAAGGTGTGTTCATTCTATAACAGACTGATTGCGTTATTCGGGCATATTGTTCCATCTATTGTGACTTTTGTAGAGTGTTTATGTCTTTGGCATGTTGGGGCAGTTCTTTAATCAGGGAACTGTTGAGGTCCTCAGACAACGTGTGACTGAAGTCTTTGGGATTGAATAAAAATCAATGTGTTATCAGGTTAAAAAGCACATATCAGTGTAATGGAACATCACTGCCATCAATCATTTTCTGGAGGATCTTGCATCTTATTTTGCCCTTACACCCTTTTTTGTATATTACTTTTCATGCATCCCTAATGATTCAAATCACAATGCAAATAATAATCAGATTGATTTCCTTTATTCAATTGAAGTCAATTCAAACCAAAGTGACCCTGATACGGCTATTATAGCTCATGCTCCTAAGGCGTGGGTGCATGGACATAAATGGTCAGCAACAATCACTTCCTGTGTCTAGTACCCTGTTACTCCATCAGGCTTGGGCACTGTTTGAAATTGATTGAATAAAGTCATTGGCGGGAACACAATAAAGAAGAAGATCAGTTTGAGCTCAGTTGAGTGCCATATAACTCCCCCCTATCTCTCTTTTTCTCTCTCTCTCTCTTTCTCGCTCTGTGTCTTTTTTTTTCAAACCCGACCGGTCATGGCAGTAGGCCGTCCACCCTGAGTCTTGGATCTGTTCGAGGTTTCTGCCTGTTAAAAGGTAGTTTTTTCTCGCCACTGTTGCCGAGTGCTTGCTCAAGGAGGAATTTGTTGGATCTCTGTAGATGATTATATAAAGAGTCTGGTCTAGACCTGCTATTTCTGGAAAACACCTTTAGACAACTGTTGTTGTGAATTGGCGCTATATAAATAAAGATTGATTGATTGATAACTGGCAATATGGCAGTAGTGATAGTGCCTGAATTGTTCTAAATGCAAAAAATCACTTTGTTTGTTGTTGACATTTACTTGAATTACTTGAATTAAATTAGTTATTTCAGGTTATATAATAATAATAATAATAATACATTTAATTTATAATGCACTGAACTAAACATTTTAATCACTGTTAACTTAAATTAAATCACTTAGACTTTTTTTGAGTGCACAGGTACACTTTTACATAAATGTATCTTTTGAGAAACAGAAACGAGTTCTGTTGAATCGCCATCCATTTTTTATGCATTCATTCTAATGGAATGAATATAATGTTATATGAATTATAAAGCTTTGTTGCAAGCATGTAAAGCCTGAAATTTGAATAAAGTTGAATTGGAAACTAAATATATATAAAGTTAAATATCTCCCTCTCCTTTTTTTTTTTTAAACAAACCAACCCCGTAGGAAAGCTCCTTTATTTGATTACATATGGGGGAAAATTATATTTAGAGCAATTAATTCAATAGTCTTAAAATACCTTCATACCTGCAAATTTACCGATGCAATTACCCACATCTGGTGACAGTTTTCAGATACAGGATCTGATAATTATATGCTTAAATGACAGAATATTGTTGCTTCAATTACATTCAATCAATATCTCTTGCCATGATGTCAGAGTAACCTGAAACTCACGCTCAGCCTCCCGTTATCATATTAACATGAAGGCTTCCTCATTAGTCATGACTCCAGGCGGGAGTTCAATACACATTCCTGGCAACATAGTCACACTTGACCGTGATCAAAAGGCAAGACAGGACAAATTTATCCTCTAATTCTTTACATGTTTGTCGCACGAACAGAGAAATAAGGATATTATTTTTGTACCCGAAGATAAATTTTTTCGGCAAACTCCCCTATAAAGCATATAAGTTGACCTTAGGATGATGGGCAGTCATTGCTGACTGCAATATGATCCCAAAATCTTGATTCAAATAGAGATTTTTGTTTGAGTCATTAATGAGTCCTTAAAGTTGCGAAGTTGTCACTGCTTTATTTGTCCGTCTTTAGTTTTTCTAATTGTAAAGGTTTGGTCTCTAAATTAAGGGAAGGTTATGAAAGGTACAAAATGACCTCATACCAAAGTCACGCACCAGTTCCACATACAGTACTAACCAGCAGTTATAAAGTGATGTAGTCGATGAACTGTTTTTGTTTGTTATTTTAAGCTGACGCAAACATAAATGTGAAACCTACAAGGCATGGCTGCTGGGAGATTTACATGCATTTCTTGGCAAATCATAGCAGCTTCCGTTTGGTCCTTCAGGGGTCGTCCCTGCCTCATCTGTTTAAGCTAAGTATGAGATAATAATGATAATAATCTTTCCTTTATTTATCACGTTACACAGTACTAATACAGTACATACATGCAGCACAACGTTGTGAAATTCATCCCTGCATTTAATCAATCCCTGAGCGATGGGCGGCCCCTGTGAAGCCCCCGGGGAGCTGAGGTTTCAGGTTCTTGCTCAAGGACCCCCGGCATGATGCGTCAGGGGCTGGGCTCGATCCCGCGTCTCCCGCTTGAGGGACGACTGCTGAATAATTTCTCCTTGATTTATTTCTGAGACAGAATTGTTGCACTTTAAGCTCTCACTTCTCGACTTCAGAAACGATTACCCCTTCTCCACCTACTAACACGGAGTTTCAGAAGTGCTAATTAATTAATTGCTAGTTAATGCATCAATGTAGCTCACCAACATGTCAAATATTCCTATGAAATTGTTACTGGCTATATTTAAACTGTGTTTTGAAAAGATGCAGATGGAGTCCACTGCTGTAAGTAATCTGTGGTGCAGTAATTGGTTTCTATTCACCTCTTGGGTGAAGCAAACACAGGATTTACTTCATAGGTGCATCTCATTCCTAGCTTTGTGAACCAAAACGTGAGAAATGGGAACACCCTCTCTTGATTGGGGAAATCCTGGATGTCCTGTTTGAATTTTTTTCCCTTTTTAGCTGTGAGCCCAATGGTGCAGATGCTACTCTCACTACACAGGATATCTGGGTCTAGGGATTAGCTGGAGATAGCTGGAGATCAATCTACATAAACCCCCCCGGAGCTTCTTCTCTCCTTCCCTCTCCTTCTCTTCTTTCCTTTTTTTTCCTCTAACTTGTGAACATAGAAGAAAAGGGCGCGCCTCGAGAGAGCATTCTGGGTATTTAAAAGAACGGCATGACTGAAAGGCTTAGGAGGCTGTGGCCTGTGTGATCATGAAGCATGTGGTCCATTCCCTAAAGTGTTCTGAAAACAAAAGGCCCAGCGTGTGTTTGTCTGCATGAAGGATGAAAGATTCCAGGCTTTTGGAAAACAATCTCCTGAAGAGCTCTATCTGCATATTCTACATAACATGTTTTAATGAAATAATGTCGATCGATACACAATCAATTCTGTCTCTGTCTTAATAACGTCATGCCCGACTTACAAAGCCTATAAGCCTACCTTGGTTACGATTTGCAACACCGAGAGAAGAAGCATTTGCTCGATCTGTGTGAAAATGGAAAAGATTATATATTACACTGAGTTATTATATAATTCATGCTGTTATGCAGTTAAATCACAAGGACAGCATGCAAATATTATTTCTTTGCAATAACCTATTAGTTATCTGGGATAATTTGCCTTATTGGAAAATGTCTGCCACATGTTTAAATGTATGAATGTAAAACTGTTTGCATGCAGCTGAATAAGGGAACGTTCCATTAGACAAAGTCTCTGCTATGTGCATATGGTAGCTGCCATTCTTATCCAGTAGGTGTTACGAGGAGTCACCTTCAGGCATCATCTTGCGTTGGGATGCATGTGTCGGAGCCAAGTTGTCATAAAAAAAAAACCTTTTTCCCTTTCTCTGGCTTTGGGCAAATATCTGTTTGCCGCTTAAAGTTAATATTCTAACACGGAGAGAAAGATTCTCAGCGGTACCTGCTGATACTCTCAGGGGACATGCAGTATTTCATGTACTATGGTATACAGTGTTCTAACAACAAATATATAGATAGCATTAAAATGACGGCCCGTCATTTTGCAAACCAGGCTGAGAACTTGATTGTGTTTGTTCAACAGTAAATGCCTACAGGAGATATTTCAGGAATCCATTTCTTTTTGTACATTACGAAAGTCAAATTCATCGTTTTTAGTTGAATGTTCCTTTTCATTTAGTGATACATGGGAATTTAAAACATCAATATCTGGATGGTTTTCATTACTTTCAAGGATAGTAAAAAGCAAATTATGAGAAAGTCAGGTTTTCTTAAACTATACACTGGTTCACTGCCATACATTAACCCACTAATTATATGTTCATGCTTCTAAAGATGGATTCTTTTTTAGCATGGAAAATAATGCTGCATGACAATAGTAATGTATGGCACATATTCCCAAACACAAGAGGGAGTCATGACTGGGGGGAGGATACTAACAGTCAGCATGCTAATTTAGAAAGGTTGATGAACTTACGCACTGGTCCTTGATTACTGGGAATACCTGCAGAAAGAGGAAAGAAACAAATGTTACTGAAAGAATAATTTCCCTTCAATGACTCATGCCCCACCAACATTTGGTCTCCAATTGGTCTGGACTGTGACCACTGATTACAAGCAGCTGTGGCCACCCAGCGCCTAATGATAATAACACGTCTTCCAGTGAAGAAATGTCAGGATGAAAACTATTAATCACAGTAGTCATCACCCTTATGTTTGGAGAAAACAATATTTTCTTTCCTTCTTTTGGCGGAACGATCAATGAATATGTGAATCAAACCAGTTAAACCGCCTCTGAAATTAATGTACATTTAGTTATTTGTTGCGATCTTATCATATATGCAAAATATGTTTGCATGTTGACCTACAGTGTTGTACCTCTAACTTAAAGATGGTGGCCAGTAAAAAATAATAAACTGGTTCAGCCTGTGAGCTGGAGCCGATGTTGGCAACATCTCTGCAGCCTTTGATTAAAACATGTGTTTTCGGTGTCTGGTTTTGGAGTCACGATCTTTATGTGACGCTAATGCAATCAGGCGACAAATCCTTTCCCACAACTAGTCCAATTTCTGTCCTTCTCTCTCCAAGTTTCCGTGCTTTGTCCTTCTATGCTTACGTCAGACTGTGATTTTCCTGATGTGTGCACCGCATTCATCTATTCATTACCAGTTTGGAGATGTCACACAACTTTTGGCAAGAGCACAACACTGCAGCAGCAGGAAAAGCACCGATTTCAAGCTCTAATTTGCAAGAAGGCAGGCGTGCCCCAATCCCTTACCAAAAGCTGTTCTGCAAAAGAAATGGAGGGCAACCAATATTGCCCTTTGAAGCCAGAACACATTCCAGAGTCTGATCACACTCTCAGCCCCCCAACCCAGCTTAACCTGTGAACCTGCTTTGGAGCGCAAGATGAGTTGACGCTTCTTGCAAAGTGGACTGTCAACAAAATTCTCAAAGTGATTCCTCTTCTGCTTTGCAAGCGACTTTAACATTTTCCTCCTTTTTCTTAAGGGGGTCTTGGATTTGAATCAGTCCCAGTCCCTGTCTGCTGCTGACAGCTCTGGCCCATAGCAACACAAGGCTCCATTATGGCCTCCCTAATTTATTAGCGGAGGGGTCATGTGTGCTCATAGATCTACACAAGCAGGGGATTTGAATATGTAATATACTGCGCCTCCTACTTGTGAAATAAATGACTTCCATGATTAAAGAGGAAGACTCGATGACAGAAGAAGGCTATTAAACCCAAATTAAATTCTGCATGCTCAGCATATTTGTCTTGAAAGAAGTGCTGTATGTTTAATATCCTCATAGGAAATATGAGCTTCACATAATGGATGCAGTCAAGTTAGGGGAACTGGCTTTACTTATGAGAGAAATAAGAATAATTTAAGACAAAAGTGTGCTCCTGCAACACCTGGGGGACCAATATTGTTGTGTCGCTTCTATGTGCATCATTATTGCATTTTATGCCACTGCCAAACAAGTGCTTATATTACTTTTGATATGGCTAGACCTTGGTTTCATAAGTTCAGTGCAGATGCGGCCAAGTGTTGAATTTTTTTAATAACGGCCTGTCAATCTGACAGCAAGAACCACATTGCAGGGAGACTCATAACACCAAAGAGGTGCAAGGCTACATCCAGCAATATCTCCTTAGAGTTTACTAGCATTACTACAAAGAAACTCCCACTCACAATCAAATATGTCTCATGTGCATAATTCATGTTCACACACGCACAAACACACACATACTTTTGCGCACATACATACATTCACAATCCAACTTGTAAGACATATGTGACTGTGTAATCCTGCAATTAACAAATAGCTTCAGGAAAATAAAGAAAAATAAGCAATTTTCACACATCAAATCAGTGGATCAATAGGAAATATTATTGTATGTATACCCATCTAAACAGCCCACGGTCTATAATTCAAATCAGATAGTCAAAGCTGAGCATTTGGAAAAACGTGCCATAAATCCCAGCAGACTGCAGCCACGTGTGTTTGTGACTGAAAGGCTGAATCAGTGTGAGCAGAGGACCAGAGGGCCAGATCTTCCACCATCTGGCCTTGCCTGGCTATCCACCACCACATCCTTGAGTGACTGTATTAGATTTATTGAGGCAATGAACCCAATGCCTCAGGCATGGGATTTGATAAATGTGACTCAACTCCCATCCAAGATTATAATGGGGATAATACAAAAGAGCACCTTCTGCCTCAGAGTTACCACATCAACAGACAGACAAAATATCCAGAGTTACTGCACGATAGTCAAGAAGGAGAAGTGGGAATGCTTTTTTTCACTTTTGGAGTATTATCATTAACATAAAGTAATTGTTAAAGTACACAGAACTGGAGAGAGTTAGTGCTCAAATTTTCAATCAATGCAAAAATGACTTATGTTCGTAAAGTTTTGACAGCATAGTGAAACCTGTTCTCTGCATTTGACCCACCCATGAAGTGCAGTGACTAAGGGTGGTTTAGCTTGTGTGGCACCCCTGGGCAAACCTGCTTTCAAGTAGGCCCAGTTCTTTAATTTAAGTGTCTATAGAATGCTTGTTTGCTCACATATCTGACTATGTAATAGCTTAACTTTAAAACATTTTTCAGATAAGGATCCCATTTGTTTGTAATTGTTAATATTAGCATTCTATGGTTCTGAAATAATAAGCAGACCACCCATTAACAGGCAACCGTAGGCAATGTAGCTCGCCTCTCTGTTTTAATTAATTACTAATACATTATCAATAAATATCACAAATTCTGCAGGCTCTGCACAAATACTAACGGTATGTTGGGGTCACCTCTACTTATATATTTACCCCCCACCCCATTAAAAATTTTGTTGGACCACCCCTGCACTGAGCTCAGGCTCCGGTCAATACAGAACACTGTTATGGAGTCACCAATTACCTAATATGTGTCAGAGTAGTAATTACTTTGCTACAGCCTACATTTTCTATCACAATGATTTGTAACTATATCCAATGTTAGACCTCGTTCTACAAAAAGCGGAATATTGTCGCCCTGTAGCTCATAGCACAGCAACCAGCTCAGCATTACATTACTGTAACAATAAGTGAGCATGGTCCGGTGGAGGTGGTGTTGTACACACTCCAAAATGTTGCCGTATGTCCAGCGTGATGCTGGACGTACTCTGGATGTAAACCCATAAACCTACGAACCATTAAAATGAATTTTACTCACATATATTTGCTGTTCCTTTGGGAATAGGGAGGTAGGACCCCACACTCCAGGCTCTTCCGTGATAGTGCTTCTTACAGCGGCTGCAGTCTGACCCTGTGGTGTTGTGTTCACACTCGCAGCCAAGCTTCCCCTTGTCAAACACACAGCTGTTGGCATGCAGGTTGCACTTGCACCTGAGACAGAAACATAACAACAAAAGACAGACGAATGAATAGGCATCATTCTGCACCCATTGAACCAAAGCCCTCTGGAGCGAGTACACAAAGTCTGCCTCTGCTGCTGCTACATTTATTTGCCCTTTTCAAAAATCTTTGACAGAGGTAAATTGAAATCCTGTTGGGTTATCTAACTTGGACCGTGCCTTCACAAAGCTTCATTATGCTCTGCTTTAAAAACACAAGGCCTCATTTGTTGCTGCCCCTGCGGAGAGAAGAGTGATGCGAATGAGTTCACTCTTACCACTCTGAGAGCTAAATGAAGCTTTTCTAATTGAGGATAAAACAGGGATTTGATAGAGAGATGATAGCGCAAAAAGAGGCAGCGTAGCCTGAAAATTCTCTTTATTCTCTCACTCCTGTTAGTTGCTGCGTTATTTAGCAAGGGAGCCTTCAGGCAGAGAAGCCTACCGGCCGATGGAGCTGGTTTATTAGACAGAACCGTGGCAGAGCTGACAGATGCTACTGACAGGAGAGGAAAAAAGGCCCAACGGTTTTCAACACTCAACCATCTCAACCCCCGCTCCCTAACACATGGAACATGCATGCTTGCTGTCCATGCATTAGGAGAAGGAATGAACCAGCAGCATTGTACTTGTGTGTTTGAAACAACCTGTATGAGCACAGAGTAAATTGCAGAGTATAACATTATTCATTTCAGCGACACTTCTGTTTACTCTCAGTGAAGCGCTCTGCCGGAGGCGTTAACAGCCTATGCTTGTTGTCACATTGAGTTATTACTATTTTCATGCGCTGTATGTATTCCAAAGATAATTCTCTGTATTATATTTTCCTCCTATGAGGGTAAGAGGTTAAAACGAGTGACCTCAGCTTCTCAGGAGATCGGGTATTGATGCAGAAACAGGGGAGCGGAGATCATCGAGTGGGTTTGACACACAACCCGTCTCCAGAGGTTTGGGCAGCTTCTGGTTTCATATCAGAACCCTGTTTGTTTTTACAAACTGGTTCTGAGGGAAGATTTCTCCGATTTGAAACAGAGAAGCCAGGTATCTGTTGCCAACAATCTCCAGTAAACACGAGACAGAGAAATGGCAGCAGCAGTCAGAAAAGCATCCATTCTAATTGACTTCCTGGCCTAACTGTGACAGTAATGATAGATAACTGCGGGAGACAACGGTAACAGCAGCCTATTACCTTATTTACTGTCTCTCTATTGTTGGCTGACAACGAACAACAGAGAGACATTAAATAATGTAAAAGTAATGTTGAGTCCTGATAAACTTTATGCATGGATAACACCTTATTTTCACTCTATTGTTTAGCATCTATGAACACAAAACTCAAACATTTTTAATGACAGTTTTATTGGAAAAATGAAAGATACTTGAATAGGCTTTGTATTATTCACACATTGTTGAATATATTTAAAAGAAATACTTATCAGAGCTTACTGTAATGTCCTAGCGTGTAAAAGGTGTTATTTTTCAGCCACAACATTAATAGTATTTCTGTATCTAATCTAATGTAGCTTATCAGTTTATATTCATCCATTATGGCGCTATCACATTGGGATGTTTGTCTGGTAGTGTCTAATCTCAGTTCAACAGAAAACATCACTTCTGTTGTAGAAACTGATGATGTCGGTCGATTTACACAAACCCATCAGTCATAAAATGATAGCGACTGACAGGTGATGTCAGAATGACATTCATCATCTCATTACTATGGCAACGCAATGGGATGGTTACTTAAGGCGGCAAGTGAGCATTTTGTCTTTGAAAATGGGCATGTTAATGGATCTGAGCAGAATGGCAATCTTTCAGAATGGCAAATTTTGATGGCCAGAAGAGTGCGTCAGGGCATCTCCAAAACTGCAGGTCTCATTGGGTGTATAAAGGGGGACCAACGCAATATCAGCAAGGGGGTCTTAATGTTATGGTGGATCCATGTATATACAAATCCTTTATATTTTGGCATTAAGAATTAAAATGTTTAATGATCAGTAACAATTATATTATGCAATTTATTGACTCCACAACATACTATATATTAATTATCTAATATATAGGGGGACGGCTGTAGCTCAGTGCGTAGAGCGGCCGTCTCCTAATCCGAAGATGAGAAGATAGCTGGTTGGAGCCAGGGTCTCATTGTCGTAGGGTCCTTGAGCAACACCCTTTAACCCTAGCTGCCCGGGCGCATCACAAGGGCAGACCACTGATCCCTCAGGGATGGGTCAAATGCAGAGAAATAATTTCACGATGTTCTACTGTGTATGACTGCATTTGATCAATAAAGGATTTCTTCTTCTTCTTTTTCTTCTTCTTCTTCTTCTATATTCATGTCTTTGATGTGAGGTTTTCATATGGTAACAAAATGTAAACAGGGTAAACACATGAGTGACATCAGGGTCAGTGTCTAAGCTTCTGTGGTCTCAACTCAACTCAACTTTATTTATAAGCACATTTAAAAAACAACAGAGTTGTCCAAAGTGCTGTACAGTCAATAAAAACATAAACACATGATTAAAACACAATCTTGCAACAAATAAAAGCAGTAAGACCAGAAAGAGTTAAAAGTCCAACAACTCATCATTCCAAAGCCTAGGAATAAAAATGAGTCTTAAGGTAAGATTTAAAAGCAGACAGAGTGGGGGCTCTGGCATGATCTGGCAGGACATCATACTGGCATGATCTCCAACAATGCCTAATTAGCACTTTGAGATTTGATCCAAATTTAAAGTGTGTTATAAATTAAATGCATTATTATTAATTGGCTTTTTTTTTGTTGCCGTTTTGTGTTATCTAAAGTCTTAGGGTCAGGGTTCATGTCCACATGACCTTAAAGACCAAAAGGCTAAAATTCTCACAGCAGTGTTATTATGTTTTCAAGTGTAATATACATAAAACACTTGACTGACAGCAACAGATCATGTAACCAATAGTGATCAAGCAAACTCTTAGGACGTAAGCAAAAACATTATTTTCACAGTTACACCAACATTTAAGATGAGGTTTTAGATCTATACAACAAAATTTATGTATTTCTTTCACCATTTTAGCATCTATAAAGGACGACTACATACGAGCCCATATCCGAAGCATCTAAAAGGAAGTACCTGTCACTAGGCATTCCCCGTACTCCTTAACTTTCTAATGAATCTAAGTCCCTGCTCCATAAATGAATAACTGGGTGTAGCTCTTCTAACACGCAGACAGCAGCAGCTCCCTGAAGTAAAGAGTGATAGGAATTGACTTCAGTTAATTAAAAACCAGCAAAAAATTTAGATCACTGGGGCCAACCTGTATCGTAGGTGAGACTCGAGGGAGTTCCGAAGTGAAGCTTCTGCCGATGGCATTGCCATATTGAAATCTAAGGGCTTTTTTTCCACTTAGTTTTAGTCACAAGAGGGAAACGATGCCCTGTGTGTCCATCTGTTTGAGCCTGAATCATTACAATTCATCAGGTTTTAATGTCCTATTATGTACAGTACAGCCCCTCTAGCAATTGGTAAAATCCATTACCCAAACAAATCACCTAGGAGACACTGGAGATCATGACGCATCATCCCATCTGAATTCCTTCAGCTAGGGGACAAAAAGGCTCTGATAAATGATGAGATGAGGACAAACATGGCTGACGTGTGAGTCCGTAATTGTTCAGGTGTCGGTCTGTGTTTGTGCGTGCAGAAACAGGGACAGGACCCTTTTGTTGTTTGTCCTTATCAAATAGTACAACTGTGGCTCTGTTGTCACATTAACATCAATTTTACTGATTGTTGTTTTGTTTGAACTTTGCTTTGCCTGCATTTTCTTATCGTACATTTGTACTGGATTTCTATTTCAGGACCTCAGGAAGATACGAGACACATTCAATTACGTCTAATGAGTTCCTTTCATAAAATAAAAACCTGTTTTCTCTCATTAATAGTTTCAATTACTCAGTTTTTGAGATATTGGAATCCAAGATTCCTGCCTCGCTCCTATTACGCATAAAGTGATTGGAATTCAGTTTGTGGTGCATAAAGCATTGAAAATGTGCATGAACACAGAAGAGGAGAGAGCAGTATGGACAGACAGATCCCTGAAATACAAATAAAACCAATAAGACAAGACAGTAAGAATGCAAGTAAGAGTTTTATTAACAGTGTTACCAAGACAAGAGCAAGTGTGTGAGTTTGTCAGTGTGGGTGGAGGTGAATGGGAGTGAGCATGTTTTAAAGAAAAATATTAGTGGATAATGTTGGGATCAAGTTTTGCATGATGTTTGGATGTCGCTGGAGATGATTTTTTAACGACCTTTGGGATGACATTGGAAATTACTTTGGGATAATGTTGGACATTATGTTGGGATGATGCTGGGATGACGTCGCGGATGACAATGGTATGATGTTGGGATGGCGTTGCCGATGACAGTGGTATGATGTTGGGATGACGATGCGGATGACAATGGTATGATGTTGGGATGGGGTTGCCGATGACAGTGGTATGATGTTGGGCATTATGTTGGGATGATGTCGTGGATGACAATGTTATGATGTTGGGATGGGGTTGCCGATGAAAGTGGTATGATGTTGGGATGATGTTGGGCATTATGTTGGGATGATGTCGTGGATGACAATGCTATGATGTTGGGATGGGGTTGCCGATGACAATGGTATGATGTTGGGCATTATGTTGGGAGGATGTCGCAGATGACAATGGTATGATGTTGGAAAGATGTTGGGATGGTTTTGCCGATTACAATGGTATGATGTCGGAATGATGTTGGGAAAAATGTTGGGATGATGTTGGGATGACGTTGCCGATGAAAATGGTATGATGTTGGTATGATGTTTGGCATTATACTGGGATGATGTTGACGATGACAATGGTATGATGTTGGGGAAGACGTTGTTAAATTCATATCTGTCACTTATTCATTAATACATGATCGCGGGGAGATTGAGAAGTAGAAAGAAAGAGGGTAAAAAAGGGTAAATACGCAAATAATAATAAGTATGATAAGACTAAACTGAGCCTTAGGAAAAGAAAAAAAGCCTACATATATTGTAAAATAAATGCTAAACTGTTGCTTATGTAACTTAATTAGAAAAATGTAGGAATCTTTTTGCAATTACAAAATGAATGCTTTAGTATTTTACTTGTTAGACTTAAGGGAACTATTTCGCAATCTATTTATTCATTTTTTATATCTGTATATCTATGTCAGGGGGTCAAAAAATGTTATCTTCAAATTGTACAAAAATAAGAAATTTATTCTGCAGCTGCATTCTGGTCTTAATTCTGATTCCAAATACCAAAAAGAAAACTTCTTCAGTGAGGTAAGGTGAGGCGAGGGTTTAGATTATGCTGATATCCAGCAGCAGCAGCACTCCGCGTATCTCTGGCTGCTGCATAACCTTGGTTTTTCCTGACTGTTTGGCACTGTGGTGACAGGCTCACCATGTCTAACACAGCTTTTATCCTTGTGACAGCTTCTGGCATCTCCGATTTTCAACAAGTGAGGAGCAAAGAACTCATTAAATGAGAACCTCAAAGTGGGAAGGCCTGAGCTGACAGCGAACCTTTCATTTTTCTGTTCAGTCTCAAGTTGAACCGTACAAAAAATTGCGGGGAAAATAAATATCAAATGTTGTAATTTCATGAAGTTTTGCTAAACTTCATGATAAATTAATGTTCTCAGTCTCTCTCGCCAAAGGGAACTCATCCACAAAGGGGTCAAAAAAGTGTGTTCCTCTAGTAACAGTCCCAAGCCCAGATAAATGCGGAGGGTTGGGTTAGGAAGGGCGTAAAATCTATGCCAAATCAATATGCAGAGCACGAAACTGATTTCCACACTAGATTGATTTAGATGCAGGTTAGCAACAACCTTCACTGGCGCTGTGAGCCAGCCGAGTACCGACGGAAACCATGAATGGAAATAGGTTTCACGATGTCGCAGAGAATAGGTTTCACAGCGACCAAAGAAAGATGAAGTTTCTGCCGAGGTGAAATTATCTTTCTAACTGTAAACCACACATTCATCCCAACAACTGGTGTGCTTGAAAATTGGCGAGGACAGAGAGATTTTTTCAGAAATCAAAGCTTTCTTTGACTACATGAAGTACTTATTCATGATATCCATGGTCAAATATATACTTTTACAACAGATGTTAAAAATCATTGTCACCTGTAACCTGATAAACACTTTAAACAGATATTATTCTTACATTTTGATCTGTCTAAAAACCGAGGAGGACCATCATCCTCTGCCTCACTGGACCAGCTCCCTCTGATCTGAACCTGGTCAAGGTTATTCAAACATGAGTTGCTTATGAGCGTCATCATGAGCTTATGGAGCAGATAAAGAATGTGGCAGAGTTAAAGTTACTGGCAGGTAATCAGGTTCATTAGAGATATTTTGCATGAAAAATCTGAGGATAAAATGATGCTCACATTCAACGTAGACTAATCATGATGCCACAGGTGTCTGTAGCTGACAGTAGCCATAGTCAGCCTTGCAGTGACACGAAACTACTTCACCGATTTCATAGCTGCTGACGGTGAAGTCAAGCAGAAAACTGCACAGCATCTCTTTGACTTCATAGCATTATAGGTTCTGCTAGCTATAATTTTGGGGAATAATTTTTACCTGCTGGGTTATTATTTCCAGTGTGACAGGTTGCTTCCACAGAGGTGTTTAAGTGTCTAAGTGAGAAAGCAAATAAATAAATACATTTTAATTGTCAGTTTCACTCTTAATTATGTCACCCTTGTTCATTTTTCAGATGGATTGAAGTTTATCAGGAGCAGGAGCTGAACATGTTGACAGAAAGCACAGAACCAAATGTGGTTCTGCTTGGTTAATTTTGTCAAGTGTTGCAGTGATGATGTTTGGAAGGTTGGCTCTCATGCGGATGATCATATTTAGAAATCTCACTTGTGTGCATCCATACATGTATTCATTTTCAGTTGCTGCTTATCCTGTTCAGGGTGGTTGGACACTATCCCAGCTGGCATTGGGTGTGAGGTAGGGTATCCCTGGACAGTTCATCAAAGAGTGGACAGAGAGACAAAGACAACCTCTGATGCTCACGCATTCACTCCTATGGGCAATTTAGAGTCACAAATTCACCTATATATCACAAACCCATGTCAACATGGGGAAGCTTTAAAAAAAAACCAACATATATACATATATATATATATATATACACACATATATATACATATATATACATATATAACAGAATCAGAAAACAGTTTATTGCCATGTAATTACACTTACATGACAATACACTTACTTACATGGAATTTTGAATCTTGGTGCAGTAACAAAAATCCGAGCATAAATATAATTATGGAAAGTAAAAATAGACATGTACTATGAATGTAGAATGCACACACATACATGCCCTTGTTCCCAGGAGGCAAAATTAGTCCATGATGATGATGGGTGTGGGCGGGTATGCATTCTTCCTCAAGTCGACAACCATCTCCACTGTCTATTGAGCACTATCCTGGTTTCACCAGTTTACCAATCTGTCAATCTCCTGGAGGTGCAGCTGAGGGTGTAAAGGGAGAAGGGCAGGGAGAAAATAATGCAGCCTTGGGGGCACCCAATGCTGATTGACAGAGGGTCTGAGACCTCCTGCTGACCCAGCTTCACGCACTGCCCCCTCTTAGTCAGGAAGTCAGTGATCCATTTGCAGATGGAGTCAGGCACGTTTAGCTGGGTCAGCTTGTCTGGAACAGAGGCGGAATGATGGTGTTAAAGGCAGAGCCTAATATACAAACAGGATCCTGGCTTAGGTTCCTGGGGAGTCCAGGTACTGGGAGATGGAGGCCCATATTTACAGATCTGTTGGTTCTGTAGGAGAACTGCGGAGGTCCAGAAATGGGTCTGTTAATTTCTTTAGATAAGACAAAACATGGTGCTCAAAGGACTTCATAGTTTAGTCACAGTCTGGTTGTACTCAACCGGCCAGTAGTTAGCGGTCCTCAAAACTTCCTAGTCAGTGGTGTCAAAGTACGCTTGTAGATCCCCCATAGCCTCACTGGTCCACATCTTGGATGTCCTATCGACAAGAACCGCAATCGTCAATTGCGAGAGAGTATTAGTAAATAGAACGCACGTTATAATGAAATAGTGAGGTGTGTTCACATGGTCTCCATCTTTAATCTTGGCCCCCTCTCTGATTCAGTTAGACACCCCTGGTCTATTATGCGTTTGGAAGATAATAATGTTAACCCTTTGCAGCCAGACTTGTAACAAACAAGTCAAATTTAACTAACTCATTTGTTTTTTCTGGAAGGCGTCATTTCCTGAAACTAGAAAATGTTTTTTTATAATGGAAAGACTCTGCTTCTCTGACGGATAAGACTGGCTGAGCAAACCATCCTTCCTTAGCTCTACCTCTCAATGGTTCCCTCACACACGTCGTCCACAGAACCTTTAATGGGTCTCCCTGCTGTATAAATACATACTGAGGTTTCCTGAAAGTTTCCTCGACAAGACACTTGGCGAGACTCACATATCCTGACCCTCGATTGTTCTGGTAGAGTGGAACTTATGCCTGCTTCAAGTTTCAGATGAATGATACCCTTTAAAACCAGAATGAGCAACTTACAGGTAAAATGGAATTAACATCAGAAGATGGAGCAATGTGATCCAGCTGAACTGTACAAAAATAAGTTAGACCTGTGTTCTTTAAAGTCAATACTTTCGGTGGAACCTGGAAAAATGTGGAATCATGGAATCAGGTTACATTCCTATTAAAATCGTCATTGTCATCAGATTTGTTAATCTTGATGGTATACTTTAATTTTTACAAGTGACCAGTATATAGCTCTAATGTCAACACAAAATTGTAGGCACACATTGATAACTTTTTGCACAAGTAGTCTACAGTCCAGAAAAACCTTCATAAATGCAACAAATCATGTTATTCAAACTAAAATGGAGTAGCGAATTTAAAAAATAAAAGCAAAGAAAATCTTTGCCAGCTGTTCTTGCACAGATTGTAAACAGGGGGCATTCTGCAATCTTGTCATCATCTCTTCTATCTGATTTTTTTCTTTTAGCTGTTTCGCCACTGCTGACCGATGACAACAGTACTCGGAACATTTTATATGCAAGAAGAAGCATCTGAACATTCTATTTAGTCCACGAATCTGATATGTATCCGATCTAAGAACACATGTAAGATAAGATAAGATAAGCCTTTATTAGTCCCACAATAGGGAAATTGCAGTGTTACAGCAGCAAAGAGCACACAGGGAAATATAACAGAATCAAATACAAATCTTAAATATAAATATAAAACTATACTAGAATATTACACTATAATATAAATATTACAATACACTACAAATATTACACACAATTATCAATAGTGCGTTATACTGGAAATATACTAGAAATATTATACTTTACTATACTAAAAATATTATACTATACTAAAAATATTACACTATACTGGACATTAAACACTATGATATAACTATTACACTGTACTAGAAATATTATACAATACTAAAAATATTACACTATACTGGACATTATACACTATAATATAAATACTATACTATACTAGAAATATACTCGAAATATTACACTATACTAAAAATATTATATTATACTCGAAATATTACACTATACTGGTCATTATGCACTATAATAGAAATGAAATAGAACTTTTGTACTATACAATAACAATATAAAATAACAATATATACACTATGAAATATGCAAAAGTGGAAATATCCAGTAAAATAAACGTGCAATGTGAAAAATGTAAACATGTTGACATGTTGAATATTACACAGTGACATTAACTTTGAGATTTTTTGTTTTCCTATTCTTCCTAAGAAAGTCAGATTTCTGTCACATTAAGGCAAATAACAACAATCCCTGTAACATAACTCTTGCGTTCCATTGTCTCTTCTGTGGGTGTCATTTATACGCCAACCTTTATAGATTACCTTGTTTTTAATGCATTTGTTAGGTAAAGCAGTCAATTACCATATCAACCCTCAATCCTAATACATCCGCAATATTATCATAAAAACAATATAAAAATGAACAAATACATTCTAACTAATATATATTTGTATTATAAGTATTTATAAATCTTCGCAATTCTTTATTGAAAGATTTTATACAAATAAACTAGATCATTTTGAACAAATCTTATTGAAGGCTGTCTAGTTGCTGTCTAGTTGACCAGATCACCTAGAATAAATGAAATGGTGAGCTCTACTATATATTAGAAAATAATAATAATAAAGCTCCACTAATGGAATCTATATGTTGTCTAAAAAAGGCATTAAGATCAACAGGGAAGTCTGGTGCAGTTTCAGGTCATTCACAGTGAATTAAGGAATGTATATAGAACCAGTTTAAGGGTTGAACACATCTTTCCGTCCACTTATATAAAAAACTCTATTCCAACTTTTGAATCTTATTATATGTTACATAAATTAGGTAAACGACATAAGTTAAAGTGCTTACGTGCAAAATACCTTCAGCCATCGTCGATAGCAGACGGTTGTGGGGAAAGACAAGTCCGAAGTCCCTATATCAACAAAACAATTTGGCAGGAACATGACAAATCCAGCGATAATAACAACTTTTTTTTTGATTGGCTATATTTATTTTACATTTAGAATGACATTGAACTTCAGCACGAGAAGAGGAGGGGAGTCAGAGTCATCCTCATTACAACAGACTGTCACCGTGAAATTGAAGAGTCCGATTAGGCTTGTTTTTATCCCTCTATGCCGGCCAATTTTCTCATTTTTCAGGGTCTAATGTAATACATCCCAAAGCAAATAGTTTACATACACTATTAAAATATAAAGCAGCCCTATCAGGGCTCCCTAAATTGTTGGCGAAATATTAGAAATGTATCACAAGTTATTTCCCCCAGCGTCAATTTTCTGCTGTGGGGAAATGAAATTTGAATTTGCATGGCTTAGGCCACTTCCAATGAAAGGCCGTGATTTGTTTCAATGACTGGGTATATTATTGAAGGTGTGGATTGAAGTAGGAATACAGTATAATAATGTCTCCACCGCCTCATCCCACCTCAGCCCTGTTGGCAGAGGGTCTCCTCATTCATATGATGTAACCCTTTGAGACAAGGAGGGGGCCGTGAAGAAAACAGCAATGGGAGAGACGTATTAATATGGAAATCAGAGGCTTTTTACATTCTTTGTGTATTCTGTGTGTGTGTGTTTGTGTGTGCAGGACCATTCTAGTGTTGTTTACAGCATTGACTCGCCCGTTACAAAACGAATGGATGAAAGTATAATAACTTTAGCGTAATGAGAAAAAAATGGCCGGTATGCTCCACTGCTCATGAAGCTTCATCATACATTAAGGCCTCTTTCACACACAGTTAAAAGTTGAATGGATGGTAATTATATAGAATTATACAGTGACGTTGTAGTCCGCCTGACCATTTAAAGCACTTTACAACATGATTCAGCATTAACTCATATGCAATACTCAGCATGAAAGGCCCCACCTGCTAATCAGTAGCAGAAATCATGACTCACACACAAGTGGAAGAGACATCAGGAGCATATTGGGTTCTCAAAGACACTTCGACACACACTGCAGGAGCAAGGGATCGAACCGCTGACCATCCACTGAGTGGAAAATCGCTCTTAATTCCTGAGCCCCAGCTGGACCATCATGGTTCGGGCCGGTGTGACCTCAAAACCCGGATGGTTAAGGAGGTCAACCGACATGAGATTCAACAAAAGAAAAAGCCAAAAGTATGTGAAGAGTAAATGTATTTAATTGTTTTTAGGAGTACTCATTTATGTTGTAGTAAAAAATTGATTCAATATATGAATAAATAAAGGAGCATTTAAAGAACAATAGATGCTGAACTGGACGGAAGCAGAGACAGCAGATGCAACATCGTCGTCAGCGTATTCTGGGGATACTGAAGAGGCTTTGACGTGGAGTGAAGGACTCCATGTTAAAGCCTCTTTTCATGTGTATGTTTCGGCAATGTTGCTGCTCTCATACACTAACATTTCAATAAAAACAGGAGGATAGATTGCATGTATAAAAGGAGCATCAGTTTAACAAAAAGCACCACTTGAGACTTACACTTTCGGTGGCTGCTGCCCCCCAAGAGACAACTTGTGTTGATGTACTTTCTCCCCATATATTATTAACAAAGAGAGCCACGGCCACAATGGGCACTAATTAAACGCTGGAGACTGGGAGATGACTGACAGAAAACACATCGGTGTGTGACAGGCATCTGGTGGAAGATAAGTGAAAGCAGGTACGGGCAGCGCTGTTGAGAGCCTTGCGGTGGGCGCAGAATAACTCTGAGGGTCGCGTGAACTTGCACTTGAGCTTGACTTTCAGATGCTGTCAATCAAGCTAGCTACATGTTGCCAGGTCTTGGTTTTGTAGAACTGGAAGTGTGTGCTTGTGCATGTGTGTCTATGTGGGTTTGTATGTGTGAGCATTTGAATGGGTAACAAGGAAGAGTTCTGTCCGGCACGGTAAAAAACGACTGATATAATGAATTTTTAGCTGCTAAATAATGGAAAATACAAGACAAACTGTCTTACCTGTCTACAGTACACTTTTCTCTTGGCTCCCTACTGTTATTAGCATTGGTGGGCATATTAACAATGGTTTATTACATAAAACCATTCTTAAATGCTGCTTCATTCCATTTCAAAAAATGTTCACTAGAAAATGAAAAATTCTCATTATTTATATTATCTCTCTTAATACATTTACCATTTTTGATACTTTTAACAGTGTAATTGCAATTTCTGTTAACCCTTCAGGGCATGAGGTAATGCAACACATGACCCCAAACCATTTCCCAAAGTCTTAATATACCACATTAAATATGTTCAATATGACGACATTTTGAGAATTACTGGGTCAGAAATTAGAAAACTGGGTCGGACCATCTCCAGAATTGAAGGTCTTGTTGGCTGCCTCTTATCTGCAGGGATTAGTACCTACCAAAGTGGTCTAAATGGAATCAGCTGGGTGAACCGGCCACAGGATCATGGGTACCCAAGGCATATTGTTCCGTGTGGAGAGTGAAGGCTAGCCCTCATTGCCGAAAAAAGAGTGTCTCTCAGAGCTGATTGGGGGGCACCTACAAAAATAAGACAGCCGGTAAATAAAACAGTGTACTGACTGATCGGTGTATACACCACGTGAAATATTTAACATACCTATGGCTTCTTTTTTTTTAACTTTTACTGTTTTTTTAATTCTTATATTGTATTTAGTGAGCCATTTTGCAGTGCCATGATTGTGTTTTTAATTTCATTATTTATTACTGATCAAATGCAATAAGGGGAGATTGTTGTACGCCGGTTCATACAATGACAAATAAAATTTCTTTCTTTCTTTTTTTTCTCAGTACGAAACTATCTAGCTCTATGACCTCAATTATTTCTTCAATTTAACATAGTACAGTATTAAAACACTGTATCTAATAACATGTAGGTTTATAGTAATGATCTTTACGGTACAATTTCACTTAATTGGAGTCTGAACCCATTTGGTATTAATTCCTATATTAAAACCTAACTCCAAGCCTTTATAAATCACATTACATAATCTTAAACATGCCACTGTGTTCTTTTATAAGCATATAACCTTTAAGACATCTGATGTCATAATAAAGGTAATGTGCCCGAATAAAAATATGTGTGGCATCAGCAGTAATGCAGGTGTGGTGAAGCATCCATTGTGGTGAAGTGAAAGCTCAGCCGTAAGGCAAACCTATCAATTTACTAGTTGATTTATGTTCCAGCCCTCACCTATGGTCATGAGCTTTGGGTAGTGACCAAAAGAATTAGGTCAAGCATACAAGCTCCTGAAATGATCGTCCTATGTAGGGTGGCTGGGCTTAGCCATAGATATACGGTGCGGAGCTGGCGACATCCGGATAGAGCTCGGAGTCAAGGCGCTGCTCCTTTGCAATGAAGGAACTAGTTCAGGTGATTCAGGCATCGTTCAGTCATCTGATTAGGATGCTTCCAGGACGTCTCCATTTGTATATTTTCCAGGCACATCCAGGTTGACACAGTACTCGCAATAGGAACTAAATATCTCATCTTGTCTACAGCATGAGCGGGAGAGCGTTGCTTGGGGAGAGGACGTTTTAGATACCCTTCATAACCTGCTGCTAAGGTGGCCTTACCCCAAATAAGTGGAATAAAGTGGAATGGAACATCACCTTTATTAACCGGGAGTTATTTCTTCACTTTAATATAAAAAAATATATATCACTTTTATGTATTAGTAAACTATTAGCCTAAAACATGTCAGATCAGGATTAGGGTTATGGTTTGTATTTAGGTTATTAAACCCTTAGAACAACTACAATACTGTGCGTTCGCTGTACAATTTGATCCCGTTTTCAGCCCGATCATGAGCCTCACGATTGTCTGGCCTATTGTCTGGGTCGTTTGGCGTAACTCAGCATGCAGTGTACGTGGGAGCGTTTCAACCAATCAGCATCTCCTGGAGGACAGCCAGACGGTTTTCAGACATATCAGAAATTTTGGTCGACCAACTTAATAGAATAAAATAGAATAGAATACATTTATTGTCATTGTTTTAAAAAAAACGAAACACCGTTTAGCAGGTCTAGTTTAGATTTCATCCAGTTGAAGCAGAGACACGACTCGATCGGCTGACGTCAGCGCCTGTTTTTTCCCACTGCAGCCGTGGAAAGTTGCCACTTAGCATCTAAGTTGCCTTGGCGACACGGTGAACCATGTGGATAATAAGTAACAAGTGGTCATAAAGTAGGAAGGGCAGTATGTGGCTGGTAGTAATCACTGCATAACAAAGAAGAAAAAGAAATATTATTAGCTGTGCCATCTATTAGGTGAACACTCTATAATGTAAAACACAGCAAGCATATATCCAATTCTCTGGTCCTCACCTATTACACTACTGTACATACTGACGCCTGTTTCTGAGAGATTTCAGCACACAGGATGGCAAAAAAAAGATCAATGCAGCCTTTTTCTGTATTCTTAACATTTTGCAAGCAAACAAACTTATATCTGCCTCGGAACTTTCAAATTAATCTTTATTGACATTGCCAATACTTATAATGGGCTGCAGGGGCCGTACAGTAAGCCAGTGTAGTATCCTGGGATAACTAAGGATAGCATAATATGCAACTTTTGTAATGGCTGAAGAAACAGCCGTGGTTGTCCCAGCAAACGTCCCAACAGGGATAGAAACAGACATTGCTCAAAGTTAATGGGGGAATTTGGGTTTCCGACAAATGTTCATGAACATAACCTTAACATCTCTGTGAAAGATGTGAACTCTTCTCCACACACAGAAGTAAAAACCACAGCATATTCCATGAAGTTACACAACAGCATCCTTTCATCAAACAGAGAAATATTGATTCGCGGTGAAGCTTTGTGTCCTGCCTTATGAATCGAAAAGCTTTAGAGGAGGCTAGAGGATAAAGACACTGCTCCTGATAGAAGGAAATACAAAACTCACTAATGAATTTTTCCTTATGTGACCACCGGAAAGCACACACCGTACATGTCCTAAGGGTTTACATCTCCTGACGTGATTCAGCAGAGAGCAAAGCCTGATATATGAATGCTACGTGGAGCAGAGCTACAAATTTAGACTCTCTTTAAGTGCAAAATTCATTTGAAGTGTGTGATACGATAGTTTTATGAGTTCAGCATTCCCACTGGGAGAGGGAGATGCAGAGTTTGTCTCTGGCTCCAGGGGAACATTGGAGTGCCTTTAATAACAGTCAAATGTTTCATATCTTATCTTCAAGTATTATTGTGGAAATCAAAATTGACTTTGAATATCTCTCATGTATGCCTAAAAAGGGTAAAATAGGTCTATATGTTTTTCTTTTTTAATCTGCTTTTATTCAACATCTGCTGTTGCAGAAAGTCAGCAGGGGATAAAACCTCCCTCTGTTTGAACAGCTTTCACTACCTAGAAGCGAAAGCTATCTAAACAAAAGAGATTACTTTGAATAGATATTTACCACTAACAGGTTCTTGATGTATAGATAATTTCCATAAGTTACAGAGCTATCGTTTGCTTTCTGTATGACCCATCAGAATTGACATATTTCACTCAACAGCGGTGCCTCCTGGCCAGAAGGTCCTGGGCTTAATTCCACCTTGGTACCTTTCTGCGTGGAGTCTCCCTCTGTTTGTGTGGTTGCTACTTGGTGCTCCAGGATGGATATCTGTCTGAGCATTTGATTAAAAACACATATTTCCTGCTTGTCCCGGACCATGAGGGCTTGAGGCCATCCCAGCTCACTTTGGATATAGAAGGTACAACCTGGACAATTCACCAGTTCATAATGGGTCCAGCACATAGACAAACAATTCCTCGATACTGCTACTAAAGGCACCAATTCATTCACCTCCGCTCATGGGGGAGGAAGATGGATAACCCGGAGGAAACCACCACAGACACACAGAGAAAACACTGCATACTCAACACAGCAAGCAGCCAGGTCCCAAGGCACAGATGGCAAACTTATCGATGTCTTAAATATATTCTGCATTTTTAAATCCCGACAGAAATTCAATAGATATGTAACAGGAGAGTACAGCAGAACAAAATTAATCAGCCTATTTCAGTGTTATGAAAAGTACAAGATACAATATATACATTATATAATACAATACAATATATACAAGATAGTTTAATCTTTAGTGCCCTTAACATGTGATCAGTTGATCAATTTTTTGTTATTTTCATAGTTTCATTCATTTATAAAGGTTCTTGCTTCTTATTGTTTTTAGGGAAAAGATTATTTACGTATATCATCACCATTATGTCCCCAAAAGTCGGGCTATTATGGAATAGTCATAGTTACATGCTTGTTCTGCCGCAGATCCTTACTGTTAGCAAGATAACTCAAACAACAAAACTAATTTAATACACACTTAGACCTTAGTGCAAAGAAGAACTGTTTCGAGGACCTACCCTGGTTCTTTAAGATCGATATATTAAACATTGTGTTATTTATTTATTGTGTAGAACTATATGTCAAAGCTTATAGATAAGAGAATACATATTTTTATTACTTTCAAATTATCGTTTCTGCTTGTGATAGCGTTTACAGTCACAGCAGGAGAGAAGAACCCACATTTCTGCACCTTGTCCCTATTTCTTCTGCTAAATAATAATTGTGTTGCCTGTATGGCATTTGTGAAAGTGTAAAGTGGTGCTGGATTTGTATTGGGGCATTTTTTTGGTTGGGGATGAGGCGTGATGTGTGTGTTACTATGTGTGTGGGTGTGTGTGTTTGTGTTTAAACTCTGTACCTTTAAACTCCGTAGTGGTTATCGGTGACTTACCACTGCGTTAAGAATAAAATCCATATCTCCACAGCCTTATATTCTACTATTAATTTGGATTCCCCCGTCACGAGATTGACAGGTTATCAATCAAAGTGAGTAATAATATATTGAATTTGGGTAATGCAATAACACGGACATTTTATGGAAAACAATGCAAATCATAACTATTGCAGTTGTGCAACAGCAATAAATTTGCATAGTACTGATACTCAACTGAAGTTGATTCAAACTGCAGGCCTTCTAAGAGATTAGATTTCAGAACATAACCGGACAGACATTAAAATTAAATATTAACCTCATCTTTCTATCTTCAATTTTGATATCTTAGCACGTTCTTCAAGTGAAAAGCTTTGCTTTTTATTGACTACTGTGAAGCGTTGTTTCTACACCAGGTACAAAAAGCGAGAGAACAGCGTGGTAATGAAAGGAGAAAGTGAGTGGAGAAAAAGTTAGGAAAAACAGAGAATGACGTGGGGGATGAAATAAATAGCACATTAGCGCTTATGGATTAGCTGCTTCACATTCCCAGGCCCTGCTGCATCCCAGTAGATGTGCAGCTCTGACCGCGCAGCCAGCCGATAGCGGTCGTGTCTTAATTAACGAGCAGACATCTGATCAATAAGGGTGGAAGGTTGGAGAGAGAGACCTGAAGGGTGGGACGGGCTGCACGGTTCAAGGTTTGTGTTCTCTGTTGATGTGGAATAACAATATAAAGCAATAGCGTGGCGAGGCATTTCACACATATTCGATTATAATCTGCCTCCTACTTTTGCTATATGTCGTCTTATACTTAGACTTTTTCATCGTACAGGGATGGATCATTGTCCAGGAAGATTTGTCTCTATACCTTATGTTCAGTTCAATGTTGACCTGAGCATCGTACAGTGAGTTTTATCAACTGTAGAAATTCTTGAATCATTAAACTATAAGAACCTAAATCCATTTCTGCTTTATGGAAAATTTGGGGGGGATATACAATATATTAAATCAACCACATGCAACATCTTATAGAAATCATTTTTGAAATGTTGCCCCCTTGTAAGAGATCTATTGTATAATTTTACATATATGTTCCTTTTTGTTATTTTGGAAATGAATCATATTAGCAGTTTTTATGCTTAAAGTATTCTTTATTTATTTGCATCAACTACGAAAATCTTGTGCTTGCTGACCCAATACAGCAATATTTTCTTAATGTGTTTAATATCAATTTGTCGAAGATATGTTGTCAAAAATAATAATAATTAAAGCAACAGTCTTAATATATTACCTTTTAGTAAGAAAAACACTGCAGAAAATTAGTACTAACAGACGAAATGACAAAAAATAAATAGATAAATAAAATCAAGGATGATCTGTGTGGTTTACTTTCCTTTACCATTTGGTTTGTCAGCTTGGTTTCTTATGGGTTAAGGTGACATCTACTCTCTTTTTATTCTCCCATATGTGGCATCTCATGTACCTATATTTAAAACCTAAAATCTAAATAATGTGTTTGTATCGTTCCAAAAACATCCAAACAAAGTCAGCTGTTTTAAGTGCTAATTTGTTATTTCTCTCATCGCCCATGTCAGTCACTTTTAACAGGCGGGAACCTCGAGCAGATCTCCGTCTAAAACATTTGAGTTGAGGGAGAGGAAAGAGAGAGACAGAGAGAGAGACAGAGAGAGAGACAGAGAGAGAGACAGACAGTCAGACGGATCCCATTGAATCCAAAGCATGCTGAGCTTGTCAAGGGAGGAGTTGTTGGTTTTATGATAGCAAGTGGGGGATTTTCCATCTGGTATTGTGGAAATTGAGATAAAAATGGTTATCATTGTAACACGATTGCTTGGTCTGAAGAGGTACAAGTCCATGTACTTAGTTTATTACGCGGACCCTTTAGGAAGTTGAAATGTTGGGTTTGTAACAATTATGGAATATCCCCCTTAATTTTGCGTGAACCCAACTGCAGATTTAATCACCATAGTTCCCTGAAGTTCCATAATGCAGGATTCACTTTGACATGTACCACCTATCTAAACATTACATAACATTACAGACCAGGTACACCTTAAACCTCTGGCCTCCTTAAGCAGAGAAAAACCACATTGAAAAATGGTTCAAGAATAGCTTGAGGACCAGAACAATAAGTTCAAAGAGCTGTCTTGGCCTCAGAATTCCCCAGGTTTCAGTTTATTCAAGCATCTGTGGGACGTGCTGTACAAACAGCTCCAGTACATGGAGGCCCAACCTCACAACTTACAGGACCTTAAGGATCTCTGCTAACCTCTTACCACAGCACACCCTTCAGAGGTCTTATGGAGTGTTTTGCAAAAGAGGTAACTTCACAATATAAGGCGAGTAGTTACAATGTTATGGCTGATTTATGGAAGTTTTCAAAAGAATTTCATTATCATTGTAGAGCTATAACTATCCTGAAGCATACCTATAAGAATATATTTGGACCTTTCTGAATGAAGGTTTATCAGCATGCGTGCAATATTCTGAGAGTTCTCAGACAGGACGGCCATTCTGTGCTAAGGCTTTCACATTTTATAGCCAGAAGGCTGCTGAGGTCAGAGGAAACTATAATCAGTCTTTCTCCACCCACCTCCATCACCCTCTTTCAGGTGAGTTACTGATCCACCTCTGGACAGAAACTCTATGTTTATTTTCTTTTCTTTCTCACCGCAAATTTTAGTAGAAAATTGAATTTGGAGCCCAGGGGCAGGATAAGAAATTGGGCAAAATTGCTTATTTCCCTTCCATCCACCCTTTTGCTTCCCTTTGTAATGAATGGCAAAATAAGATCCGCTGGAGATGCATTTCTGTGCATAGTAGAGGTTCTTGCAATTTGGAACTCATCAATTCCTATTCACAGTATGGATGGGAATATTCAACGGGTGCTTTTGACTGCTGTGAATGTATATCCCTCAGATAAAACGGCATTGGGCACATCACATGCCGTCATTATGAGGAAATTGTAGCATAATCAAAGATTTCAAACATCATGAAGTGTGGTTACAGTATGACTGGTAGCGACAGCTCGTGTCCTGTCAGTTATCTGCTCAGGTTTTCAAGACTGTAGATTAAACCATACATGTACTCATTATTAAACAGGGCAAAGATACGTTTGGAACCCCGGCCAAGAAATTCTGAAAGCCTCCACGATTCACTGATACGTCTCTGATGATAAACATTTAATCAGCTGCAAATGCTCTTAATTACAAGATTAGTTTCCTACCACATTAGCCGATGCGCTAATGGTTCTAATCGGCATTGAAGTTGACTGAATTCTAATTAGGGACTAACTGTTTCAATTCAACAAAGGCCCATCTATTGGGTCATTACCAACCTAGTTATCCCCATATAAACAAAGTGCTGCGAGCGACTCAGGTCCCATTTTGGAAGCAGCTGTAGAGGCTTTATGACATGGGCCAGTTTCAGCGTCATCAAACGACCATGTTTCCATAGAGTGAAAATCACTGAGGCGTTTTGATGGTTCACTGATGAAATATGATGTGATGAGCTGGAAACCAGCAATCTGTGTTAATGACACATGTACAGCAAATTATACATTTAACTTACGGATTTATTGTTATTTAACCTTTATTCTAGTAACCTAACACGCTCTTGAAGTTGAGATGGTGGAGTATCTAAAATCCTGAAGTATTTTAATTAGTGCTGCAACTAACGACTTTTTTGATAGTCGATTAATCTATCAATTATTGAAACGGTTGATCGATTAATCGTATCGTTTTTTCCTACTGGTCAAGTAAAAATAAATATAAATACACAATTTCTAAATGGCTCTTATTTTGCTATCAGCTTTTGAAATTAGCTTTAGGTTTATTAGGTTTTTTGTTTTTTTTGTTGACGTTTAGAAACCGATTGATTTAAAATTTTATTTTTAACATAAAATATAGTATACTGGTTGTTATTGATGCCTGTGGATAAAAACTTTTCATTGGAAGTCATTCTGTGAAACTCTACTGATAGAGAGGGACACATACAAATTAGTTATGCTGATCTATTTTGAATAAATAATCTGAGTATTTTGTATTCTGTTGGTTTGTTCAGAATTCTAAAAAATGAACAAACAAAATAAGAATAGAATTGTCATAATACCTCAGATTAAAAATGGCCAGTTTGTGTCGTGTTCGGCCCTCGATGTCATCTCCATCTTTAATTTTGGCCCCCTCTGCGGTTGAGTTTGACACACCTCGTCTACAGAACCAACGTTCGTTTTAAGGGAGAAAGGCTGAGTGACTGAATGAGTGTTTTTTTTCGCGATGGTGTTCCCATGACACTAATGATTACTTCCTTCTTATTAAGCGATGTCGGAGGCAGTGTTCGATGACGACGAATTTCATAATGGATTATTGTCGAATACGTTGATTATTCGTTACAACCCCTAATTTTCATATATAATCTTTGAATTGTATTTAATTACTTATTTATTTATTTATTTGCACGGCCTGCAGGTTCAGCTGTTCATGTTGTGAATTAATAAAATGTACATATAAATAAGTTATTCCACGGACACAGAACAGAAATTGACGCCATAGAACACGTGAAAAGTTACTGCTAACCCAGAAGAACATTTAGGTCCATCAGAACTTTGACACAAAATTTGCATTCTTCTGAAGACTGGTGTGAACTGGATGCAACAGTATTTTACCATAAAAGAACATTATGCTGTGAGTGGATGTTGTGAGGATGCTTGTTTCAATCACGTGACATCACTAACTATTAACTTTAGGAGGGGCATTTTTATCAAGCTGGCTCAGGTATTGGATGAATGTGTTGCCTTATTAAATACAATAATAAGGTTTTCTTTGTTTTACATTAAGTTTTGTTAAAAGACCCACACAGAGACTGATATGAGACACAGAGAGGGAAGACATCAGGAGTGGTCCGATACTTTCCCCCAGCGCTTTAGTTACCCTATGGCACTTGCTATTTCCGTCCATTTCATCCGGTCTGTCTGTGTAATGGTTGTTTGAAGATCTGCATGTCTAAATCTGTTTCACATGTGCACATCTGAATTCCCAGAAAGTCTAGTTTGGATGAGGACTAGTTTGCCTATAATCCTGCTGACAAACAGTCGGCGTGAGAAACAGATAAACCAGACTGAAAACAATCTCCTTGGCGTAGACGATGAATCAGCGGAGCTGTCCTTCACACCTCTACTGACATTTTTCTTTTCCAAAATATTAGATGGTTGTTTTGGTTTTTCCGCCTGCACACTCATGTTTTCATCATTCTTAATAAAATATGATGAACCAGTTGGACACAATCTACCAATAAATAACAGGCAGACAAAGGTGTTATACAGAAGTGTTATAGACAAGCTGATACACAAAGTGGACCAATTAGATGACTCAGAAGGTTGGTGGAGACCAGAGAGAAGAAGAGAGTGGTGAGAATATTGGTCCTTTAGAGCCAGCAACATGACTCTAAATGAATGCCAATGTTATTATGTATCTAGAGGAACAAGCAAATGTGAGCAAAGAAGTTTTTTAGAAGGATTTTGGGATCTTATACTATGTCTCTGTGTAGTATACAGCTTTTTTTGTTTCCCACACTTTATGTGCTCTCAAATAATAATGACTAATTTTAATAATGAGTTATTTGTTTGGTTATAATATGACCATAGCTTCTGATATTAAATGGGTAAGAACTTCTACAAGACCATACAAATTACCCCCACGCAACTTTCCCTCCCTGGAAAAACCTTCAAGGTTCTTGTAATTATTCATGAAGAAGAACTCATCAGAAATTAATAACATGTCACCAAATCAAGCAGCTGTTAAAACTCTGAACATTAAACATGAAAATTCCTTCACCTTAAACTCTCCAGTAGTAATTCTGCTGTCAACCCGCCTGACTCTATAGTTAGTGGTTATTTACCTGTACACGTTTATGTCCAGAAACATCTTTGACCTTTTTGCTTAATTCTCCTTCCTGCTATGTATTTTTTTTAATATATTTTCCATCACTGCCACCGTTCCTTTGTGTTAATAGGATAACTCAAAAACAGTATCATGGATCATTTTCAAATTTTGTAGCCAAATAGACCTTAGGGCAATGGAAGAACTAGTGGGAGCTTTATCTTTGAAATTGCCAGGCCATAATTTCTCCATCGTTGGTCCAATTTAGTCCGTATTTGGAGTATATGAATCAACGCGAGGACATCTGTCTTCAATACATTGTTATTTAATCTAATAGTTCATATTTTATTCACTAGGAGGAGCTTTTTTTAATTTTAATCTTTTTTACGAAAAACACTGTTTTCAAGACATATGTAGAAAAATATTTCATGGTTCATTTTCAGATTTTATACCGAAATATATCTTAGAGCTAGGGAGAACTAGACTGATTTTGGGAAAGGTCTGTTGTATATTTCTGAAACTAGAGGGAGCTTTACCTCCAAATGTTATCGGGCCATAATTTCACAATCATTGGTTCCATTTAGTTCGAATTTGGAATATATGAATCGACTCAAGGAATTCTAACTATATTTTAATTCTAATAGTTTATATTTTACTCACAAGAGGAAGCTTCTTTACAAATAACACTGTACTTCAGCCTTAAAATCCAATGTTTGGTCCCTTTTTTTTCCAAGTTTGGTGCGTAAGAATCGACTCAAGGGGATCTATCATGTATATTATATTTTACTCCAAAAGTTCATATTTTACTCTTAATTTATTACTACAAAAACTGCTTCCACTTCCCCATCCCTGCCCAGTCATTGCAGTTTCAACATCGTCAACATTTCTTCAGCTTCATCTGTCTCAGCAGAGTCTTCAGCCTCCACCACCTCCGCAGTAATGGACTTCAATGGGGTATGTATATTGCTGCTGCTCAGGCAGATGCTCTTCAGTCACAAGCTCATTTAAGAATCTAAGCGTGAAAAACTTTCTGACAGACTAATTATCACATATCATCTGGTGTAATAAAAAAATATCCTTACTTGGATGAATTATCTCTCTTGATTGAACTGAACTGACAACTGTCTTTTAAAGCAAAAGGTTTCAATGAAATATATCCAGCTCTATGTGCTATTTATACAATAATAATGACATCACATTATGGTATAAAGTGATGTCTGTGGAATCCTAATGCATGTCTGCAATAAAATATTAACAGGGACACGCTTTAAAACTCTGCTCTTCATCACGACTCACAGGAAGGAATGGAAACCCTGTCTGTCCTTGTCAAGTTAGGGTTATCATAAGTAATTTAAGAGTCTAGAGTTCAGTATCAGGCTGCCCCTAATTCAGATTTATTTTAGGAACAGGATTTTGGGCTGGGTTGTACTTATTCGCAAACTTTAGGCAGATGAACACCAGCAGACAAATAAACTTATGATGGAGGGGAAGTTGTATTATATATTCCCTCTGCAGTTTCACAATGCAACTAGTTGTAATAAATGATGTCATCAATCAAATCACGTAATTGGGAGTCCTCCTTCAGATGCATTGCAGTGGTTGGACTGTTGCAGTTAATGTTGGATGGTCCTTTCTCAGACCGTTTTCTATTGATAGTAATAATCTGCAAAGATGTTCAGTATTGTACAAATGCATATGTAAAAATAAGCTCTGGAAATGGAGGGAATTAATCTCAACATGATTTTCAGACCTTTTTGGGTGCCATGACTAGAAACTCAGAAATTAACCAGCTGCTTGCAAGTATTCAATCTCCAATCTGGAGTCAGATTGAGGGAAGTTTGATTTGATTCAAAGCAAAAACCAGTAAAAAATACAAATGGGTCTTACCTGCCCTGCACTTTGATGTCAGAGATGGCATAGAAGTATCTGGACAGGTTATTTTCATCCACCATGGTGGCTCCAGTGGCTGGCTTGAGCAGCATAATCCTCAGATCTGTGATGGTGAAGAAGTCCCTTAGGTTCTTGGTGGTATCCAGCTGACCGTACAGCGAGGCCATGTTGTGTAGCCGAGGCCCGGCAAAGAGTGCAAAGCGGTCCTTTATCTCAAAACGCACCGTCTTGTCGTTCTTCCACACATAGCCTCGGGAGTAGTCCTCAGTGCAGATGATATCCAGTAGGGTGCGCTGAGTGAGATCATTCACTGTCTTGGGTTCCATGGTGAAGGCATCCAGACAGTCGGTGGCATAGAATTGGTAAGGGGTCCAGGTCCGTCCGTAATCGAGAGACTTTTCCAGGACCATCTGTTCCGGTCGTCCAGACTCAAAGGTCAGTATGATGTCGTCAGTCAGCTCGATGGTTTTGTTCCAGGACACTGTGATATTAACCTGGAGGGGCTTTGGGTATTTCTTCCACGAGGTTGACTGCCAAAAGGTTGTGGGATTACGACCCTCAAAGTCAAACATCAACTCTGGAGGATGAGCCAGCTCGTCAGTGGCTGCATCACATTCATTATTGCACATATAAGGATTCTCCTATAATGAAAAAAGAAAGAAATGTGTAAGTGAAGAAATCAGTGGTCCGTCGCAATGTGTGTCATATTTGATATTCATTAATAGTTATTGTGTGTGTTTTTGTAAGTGTGTATAAATAATTGAAATCACACAACAAAAGGGTAATCACAATTACAAGGTCCCTCGCCCAAATAGAAGCGTGAAAATAGCCTTACTTTACTCTCATTTGTCATTTTTCATATTATACGAAGGAGTGTTAGTTGTGTATCTATGAAATGATGTCCTTATCTTGAAGCCCTGTATATTAGAGAGATCCTGACAGTATTCCTAACAGTACACAAAAGGCTAACGAGTTGAGAATTCAGTGTAATATAAATGTAAAAGCCGCTACAGTTACTATACCTGAGAGGTGCATCATAAAGTTAATTACCTTATAACTTGCTGACAAGTTGTTTAGGGCAGGTTCTGATTACTTTTTCTGTTAGAAGAAACTGGAATAAAATATTCAGAGGGAAAGTGGAATCCTTAAACACTTGTTAGTTATAAAGCACCTTGCTTTCACCCTCATGATTATTAACCACGGAGCATCTCCCAGCTTAGCTGTTGGTCCACTATACCTCGAAATTTCTTTTTCCTGTGCATTACTGGCATGCTATTATGATTCCAGCGCCGAACACAAAATCATTTCTCACACATTCAGCCCCCCGTGTATTTTATAATCTGCGCGAGCGATGTTGACCCTTGAGCTGCAGGAGACAGTGACCCTCTCATTACGTTGACATTGTGGATCCCATATTCCCGATCAGTGCCTTTCCTGTCTACACTGCCACCCAAATTGCCAATGTAATTGATATTCCTGGGTGGTTTTTCGGCTGAGATGGGGATGGAATCCTGATGAGTGTTTCTTATGAAAGACGCAAAGAGACATGCATTTTTCATGGGCTTGTTACTGCTATGTAGCATTGACATGCAGCGAGCCAGGGTGTTTATGTGAGCGTGTTTGCGGGGAGATAGAGGAGCTCTTCATGTGTTTGTGTTTGTCTGTGAGAGGGCCTGTGAGCTCTGAATGTGTTTACTTCTGTCCGTGCATGCGGGTATGTATCCTTGTGTGTGTGAGTGAATGGCAAAGAGAGAGATTGTGACGGAGCTGAAACAGAGCTAGAGAGCACAAGACACGCTCCAATTGACATTCCTCTCACCTCTGCTCCAAGAACAATGAGGTTAAGTGCAGATGAGATTCAGATCGACTGTAAAGCGGTTCGATAATCAGCAATCATCTGACACTCTACACGCAAAATTATCTAAAGGTGAGTGCGGTGCTATCTGCAACATTACTCGCTTATCTCTGGGGTGGTGCACTGAATTCAACACAGACCGCCACTTTGTGGAGTGGAGATCACTGGCAGGAATACTGATAAGCCGATGCCATTATATTTCATTTGAACAGAACAATTGCTGCTTTTTGTCTTTAAGAAAAAGGACAGAATAATACTTTTCGGCCAAAGAAAAATGGGATTTGACACTTTATCTTCACAGAAATACGCAAAGCTCGCCTGATGTCCATGCATTTAGATACAGATACACACAGCTCCTAGGTCCGTTCTATTTCCTGTGAGGGTTAGCGATACTCTATCAGTGACCTGCTCGTCAGACACGTGCGATTACAATAAGATGAGGAACAAGACGGAGGGATTGTGGGTCACCGCGCTTGCTCAGCTGACTAAAAAGAGCATTGCATGATCCAATTAGGAGGGTAATAAGGGTTACACTGCCGAGAGAGAGAGAGAGTGGGAGAAGAAGAAAGAGTGGGAGGCAGAGAAAGATTGCGAGCGAGGACCTTTTGGCAATGTGCTCTGTGAAGGAAGGTCTCACTCTCAAAGAATTTGCCTTTCACGCTCAAGCATACCCACACACACATGCAGAGCCCTCATGAAGCCTGAGAGGGTGGCTGCAGCCTGAAAAAAGAGGCACGGAGCATAAGGGAACGCGAAAGAGACAGTTAAGGGGTAATAGGGAGGACGCTAGCTGCCGAGTTTGGCCACGAGGAGAAATAAATGGTTGTAGTGTCTACAGTTTGCCATGATGTGTGCTCATTATAGTCCCACCTTTTGTTTGCACAGCCCTGGAAGTGAGCTCACATCCTAGGACCTGGATCTTATATGAGCAACAGGGGAGGGAGCGACTCAGAGCAATTTACCTCTTGACAAGAGCATGGATTTTCACTTGCATTTGTTTCATTTGTGGTGATGGAGTGGTTTGAGTTTGCAGCAGGTGGCAGCTGCTTTTGCTTCTCACGAAAACGGGAGCCATATTCACCGACGATATAAAGAACTCAGAACTGCATCCGTGGCTAATGAGAAAAACAATTTCCCTGTTGAATAAATAGAAGCTTTAAAGAGAAGGAAAATGCTTTATCTCTCCAGTAGAAGAAATATTCGAAGGCCAGTGGGAAGAGCCATAAATTCAATCTATAATCATTGTCTAACCGCCTGCCTTGACTTTAGCCTCCAGGGAAGTTATCATTATAACCAAGCTCACATATGGAAGCCGGCTGGGGACAAACTTTAATAAAGGTTCTTCGCATCATTAATAAAACCCAATAATGCAAAAGGCACATTTCCAAGTGATGAATATAGTATCGACCGTTTCCCAGTCATCCCCTGAAAACTATAATGTTTTCATCCAGTCTGAGAGTGGTAGAATGATAGAGATGCAGAGAAAGGTCAGGACCTTTCATCGGATTTCCTGTGGTGGTTATTTAACAACAAAAACACAACAAAAGTGCATTATGAAGATCAATAGCTTCTGTTGTCATCTAAGACCCAGGGCTTCGGTACTATGGCGGGGGAGGCTATTGGAAAACAATAAGACCTCTCAGCTTGATCCTTTACCTGCGATCATGGCTGTTGGAGAGGGAGGGAAGCGGCACAGAACCAGACTGGAGTAAGACTGTTAGTTAAAAATGAAATGTGGACCAGCTGAAACAGCCATGAAATTATGATTTTGAAAGAAAAATCATTGTGGAATATTATTGTATTGTCCGATTAAACCAAAATGTTGATTATATAGTATTACTGTAGTTAGTTGGATATTATGCCACATAATTACTACCAATAAGGAATATATATATAATAGAATATTAATATTATATATATGGAACACAATAGCGTGACTACATGATTTATGCGCAATTATACTTCCAGTATTGTTGTATTATATGGTGTGTGTCTCAGTGTGTTTGTGTGTGTCAGAGAGAGGGTACTAGATAAGAAAAAGTCTAATCAGCAACATTCCAATTTTGATTTATGTTGCAAAAAAAAATGAAGGCCACGATTATTTATTTTCAAATGATGAAAAAAATGATCATAAAAGACAGATGTAGCATATAAATGATGTAACACCGCAGAACACTGACAAGGGTCCGCATCTTAAATGTGCTGCATGTTAGATTGAAAAATAATAATGAAAAGCAACTAGTTAATTCATTTAATAAAATGAAGCATTTTGTGCTAAGGAGAAATGGGTCCGGGTTCTTATGGGTTACATGGACACCCCTTTATGGCTTAAAAAAACGTTTATGTGTTATGAGAAGACCCTCTCATCTAAAAACAGTCAGTGATATCTTGGTGTTGTCATCAGAAAATCGATAAGTTCACTAACAACCTTTGATTCAACATGAAAGATATATTTATGCAACATATTGCACTCTATATTATGAGGTGAGGGAATGGCCAGGGGATAATCCTATATATCTTGGTATCGATCCAAATGAAAGGGTAGATGCATATATGTTCACTATCAATGGGTAGGAGCTCGCTACAGATTCCACAACTAGCAACTCTGAGAAAGTTAGATATTGAATAAAAACAGAATTTGGTGTTAGAAACAAACAAGAATGCAACAGATCAGGGAACTGAACAGGATTGTTTTGAGGCAGACACATTTTAAAGCGCGACTGAATATGCTAACAACTCTTTACTACTATGAAGGAAGGTGCAAATACAGATAAAGATAACGTCAAAACATTTGCACACACCTGAGAGAGACACACGGGACTACCTTTCTAGCCTACATTCAGATTTTACACCCGGCATGCTGTTGTTGGCTGAGGGCTACAAGCCCACTACCCAAAGGTTAATGCGAATAATAGATAAAAAAAATGGAGGTTGTCTGAAGACAAAACATTTAGATGGAGGATGATTGCAAAAGCTTTTGAGATGTAAATCCATCCTACAGACCAGCAGACCTCACCGCACGGGACCTAAGTGCATCCTGCTGTCATTATTGTTTTGTTGTGATGCTGTCATTGTCTTTAACATATGTGACGAGAATTATGCAGTGCTGTGGAAAACGATTCCCCCTTGTGGACAATAAAGTCTTAAGTCCCAAAAAAAAGTTGAGCGGTTGGATTGGACTCCATGTGGCTATTCTCCCACTGTCGTCATTTTGTTGGCAATGGTGGAAAAAGTGAAATATTTAGTACCACAGTATGGACAACTAGAACCCAGGAATGAAGGGTCTCCAATCAGTATACTTCTAGTGCCGGTCCCACACCCGAATGGGACGAATTGGGAGGGTTGCGTCAGGAAGGACAAGCGGCGTAAAACTTATGCTAAATCAATACTTGAGAATGATTTCCAAACTTGACCCATAGGTTCCCGGGTTAATAAACACCGTACTGGTACTGTTGGCCAAGCAGGGAACTGGCGGTAACTCATGGATGGAAACGGATGATTCACTGTGGTGACCCCAAGAGCGAACAGCCAAAAGACGAAGAAAGAAAATAATTGACTATTGGCCTTCTCAGATGTCTGCCCTCCCATGAAATTCCCTTCAATTTTTATTCTTTTAGTTTTGAGGATCCCCATTACTTCAGGACAGTGAAATAGTTTCCTAATTTGTCTATTGACATTACATGCAGTGCTGCAGAGACCTCTAATGGTTTGTCTGTTATTGGTATTGCTGACAACTCTGTTGCCACCGTGGCTGCTGTGTAACCGAGACCAGCTGCCATCTATCAGTGCTATACGATCCGTCCGAGGGCAGTGGCTTTTAATACGGGAGGTCTGAGCAGCAGGTCTGTGGCTGGTCCCGGATAATGATGTCCTGATCTCTGCAGCCTATAAGGTCAATCCAATATCAGGGTGTCGCACAATGAGAGAAGAAGAAAACAAGGAAGAGAGACACAGTCTTGGGATGGACATGTGAATTCAAATGTCATTCTCTGGAATGTAGAGGAATCAGGTCACAAGACTGTCATGGATGCTCAGTGGATGTTTGGACGCTATTTCACAGTTGTGTTCCATGGTAAATTGGAGTTTCTATTGAAAAATTAACAAACACAACAAACCCCACAGAACACAGAATATACTGTGCCTTGAAAGGTATTGGAACTACTGCTGATTTTTTCTATTTTGGTACCTCATACCTGACTGTACTTGATCTTCTAAAAACATTTGACATGAAAGAAAGACAATTTCAGTAAAACAAAAATCTACGTTTTAAATTATGATTTGATTTAGCAAATAGGAAAATAGGCTGTCGGTGCTACTACATCAACAGTCTGAAAAATGATTTGCATCCTGGACATAATATCTAGGAGTCTCCTTGAGCAGCAACAATTGCAACCGAATGCTTCCAATTACTGGATTTCAATCTCTGTGGTGGAATTTTGGTCCACTTATAATCACCTGAAAAGAGGAAAATAAAAAATAAAAATCATTGGGTGCGGGAGACCGGTAAAGAAACGCATGTTACATAAATGTTTCGCTTAGAGGGGGCGTGACACTCATCAGTCCAGAAAACATTCTCCTAAAAGCTCTGTAGGTCATAAAGGTGAGTTAAGGGAATATTTCAAGGAACCTTACTGTTTCCCTCTATTAGCAGCAGATTTCACCTCGCCACTCTGTAAAAGATGCCATTTTTTCCCAGTGTCTTTCAATTACTAGAGCCATGAACACTGACCTTCACTGAGGGGACTGAGGTCTGCAGTTTGAGACTTCGTGAATGAGCCTTTGCCATGTTCTACCACAAATTTTGGAAGGCTTGTAATATTTTCTGGCCATTCCCTATTCTTCCAAGTCCTCTCCATTTGTAGATAATGTGTCTCACAGTATCAGTCTTTATTTTTATAGCGCCGAATCACAACAACAGTAGTCTCAAGGTGCAGAGTGGATCTGCTCTACTTAACTGATGAGGAACAGGACGGCTAGCAATCAGTCAAACCAGCCTAGAAGATTTTATATTTAGTTTTCACACAGGACCAGTTGTTACTAAATAATTGTATGGCTATCATTTAAAAAAACTCTGGTTACCTTTTGTTTTATTCTAATTCTTCTAAATTTGTATGAGTTATAAAAACTAGAAAAATACAGAAGCTCCAGCAAGCATAGTAGTGCCCAAAGTAGACATTAGTGTGACTGGAATCAACCAGACTTATTTATATGGGAAAATGACTTGCAGATTTTAATTTTAAATAATTTATGGATTATTGCCAGCTTCTAAATCCCCCAAAAACTCCAACAAACGCTCGGTATCTTTCCTCATTCTCTTGCACCTTTCACTGCGGCCCCTTGTTTTCGTTATTCATACGATGAATCATAATGAAGATATTATAATGCCAGCTGTCACTGTTTTGCAGAGACACAAAGAGGAAGTTTAGACCAACTTTATAATGCTATATCTCCAGTTTAAATTTGTTTTCTCACCATCGAACCAAAACTGACTGAGTATTTAGACTGCACATTTGACACAAGGTGACATCATCGCTCCAACCGGCTTTAGGGGTGTTTTATTTGATCACAATGTTCAGAGGTAAAAAATAATTACCTCCTTCGCGGTGGTAAAAACAGAATCAAGGAAGGGGAATATCAATACACGTGTAACTCTGTAATACTAGTGCAGTACGAACCTATGAGGGAAAAACTTCTCAAATGTGGAAACACACATACAAAAATTCATGCAAACATTAAACACACTAACAAGTAGACACACACAGAGCCGTGTGGTGGTGTGACATGAGGTAGATATTTAAATAAGTGAATTGCGGCGGGAGAGATTGACAAAGCTCAACCTGTTGATGCGCCTTTTGACACGAGATGTGGCTCGGTGGATAAATTTACTGGCCAGTGACAGCTACGGCTGAAGGATGACGGTAAGCAATCTAACCAATCAGTTAAGTTGACAGATTTCTGGATGTAGCGCTCGGGTCGGAGATTGAACTCACAACAGTTTTCTACTCAAGCTGTCTCCCTTAGGGTGAGCTTGTTATTTCACTGTTGTGACATTTCAGTTTAAAGTTGAAGATGTGCTCCCCGCTTTGTTTCTCGGGATATCACTCCGAGGTGCTTAAAAACCGCTTACTTGTTTCGACTTGATTTTTTTTTTTTTGATTAATTCCCCATTCTGAAGAGAGAAATGGAAATATTTAGCCGGCGGTTACAAAACAGGCCTCTGAGTAATTTATTTTGGTTTTAAATACCAACCAAAGCTGTTTGGCAGCTTATAAACTGTTCATTCCAAACATAAATTACACAGCAGTGTATTCATGCCATACAACACAGGAAGGGATGTTAATAAACACAGAAAACCGTGTTCGTTGATTAGTTGCATCATTTACAACTAATATCAATTACAACTAAATCATTGGTCAATCAATTCATTACTCACTCAATTTTGAACCCTGAACCCAGAGGGTAGGCATTTTTATAATGTACACATCTTGTTAGAAATTAGATTAGGGTGTAATCCAAACAAAAGGGACTGCCGGGCCTTGGCGGAGATATGCACTCTACTGATTGACCTTGCAGTCTAGTGTCACCTGAGAAAAGTACGATGTGGTTGATTTTTGGGGTTCCATTATGGTATAGTACTTGATAAATTTTGAACGTTTCGGGTTCACATTCACCTCTCTGTTTGGAGTTTCCCTGCATAGGCTGACTGACTGAAATAGATAAATTATGTGAATGAATTTCTTTAGGTATTGTAGAGATATTACTTTGAAAATTTCGTGGGTATGATGATCATTTTCACAGCATTGCAGTCAAAAATCACAAATCTATGTTGAACTTTGAACTGTGTTCAGGCACAGGGGATGACGTTTATATATTTGTAGCTAAAATGGGACCGACTTCTTGAGCTTGAGGGGACAATCAAGTCCTCACCCAGTCACAAAAGTTGTCCACGACGGAGAGTATCCACTGAATGTGAGCAATATCTGAAACCATGAAACCAATGGAGACAGAGAATTACGAAATCTGTCTCTTAGTTGTCCAGTGTTTTATTTGACAGAGTTGGGGACCATTTTACCAAAAATCTCTATTTTCTATTAAAAAAATTCATGAAAAATTGACAGACCTCTGTGTTTTGTTGAAGACTATACAAATGATCATATGGCTTGTTGGCCCCCCTGATTATTTTGTAATATTGTGGCTGCATTGTGAAATCTTACCTGCCTACTCGACTGTAAAATACAACAGAAACTGCACTTTCACCTTCATTTCCTTTTTTTCAGGTAAGGGGAAAATACATTCAATCTGTTAGATGTGTGTTACTAGTTTGTTTCGCACTCAGTGCTCAATTAAAGTTTTTTATAAATCCAACAGAACCAGAGTATTTACAACTCTGGTTCTGTCTCTCCCACTGGACTTGAGGTGTTGCTGGATTAATCAGCGCCCCAACCAACTCCGCCTTACACCGTGTGGCTCCTGCAGACCCGTCGCCAGCTCAAACCCCCTCTGTCACATCTCTGCACACACATACTCTCTCGTCTGGTTCACCAGAGGAGGAGGAATTGACAGAGAACAGCTTGCTGATATCACTCATCTATGATTCAGCATTCCGGGAGTTGATCCAGTCCAACAAAAATTGCAAAGTTTGGAGCTAAGGAACCATTTGTCACATCCTAAGATCTGAAGCCATAATAAATTCTCAACAGTTAATCGATGTAAAAACAGACAAGTTGTTTCCTGCCCCGTCCTGACACGGCTTTATTACAACTCACGGTAAATATTTGTTGTTGATAATCAGAGTACAGGCCAAAAGAAAGATAATATCAAAGTAGATGTAGGTTAGTGCCTTTGAAGAGAGAATGCTCAATTGTATAGGGAACACAGAAACTGGATGTTGATTCTTTCAGGGTCTGATATAAGTCCTGACGGAAGAGACAGCTGAGATGAGCCATGGTGAGATATTGGAAGAGTCAGAGCTTTGGCAGAAACTCAATAGAGCTTTAATGACCTGCAGTCAGGGCCTGCAGTGGCTCACAACCCAGCTGGGCTTTTCATTCCTCTGACCTTCAGAAGAATGAAGGACAGGAGGATTACTCATCTTACCTGTGAGTGCTCCATCATATCATATCTGGGTTGGGAAAGTCTAGGACCTGACAACAGATAGTAGCAATACAATATTCCGCATTTTGGAGTAACACTATCTCATATGATAGTTTGATAACCTCAGTGGTTTTTTAAGCTCAGCAGTGGTCTTGCAGATTCTAGCCTAGTTATTACAGATGCCGCATCCTTTTATTCTGCAGAGTGTGGTTGCATCGAAGAAGCCGACTCATGCTTTTAGTTTTACGCCCGTACTGAAACCAATCCTATGTCACAGGTGAGATTCATCAGGGTCAGCATGGTGGCCCAGTTCTGCTGCCTTGCAGTAAGAGAGTTACAGAGAATCCTATAGTCCAGAGGCAGAACCATGCATTATTGGTGACTCTAAATTACCTGTAGGTGTGAATGTGAGCATGATTGGTTGTCCGTCTCTCTGTGTCGGACCTGTGTTGACTGGTGATTTGACATGGGTGTACCAGGTTCAAGTTTTAAGACCTCATGTAATACTAAGCCTCATGCACTATTGCATGAGGCCTCTAGTGATGCCTTGCAACCGGAAACACAACACACAACAAAGAGGCTGCACAAACACAATTCCAGTGCATGTTGACTAATCTCAGCTTTACAATTTTATTTTAGGCTTGTTATTATAATAAATATAATGACATGACATTTTGAGCCAATCACTTGCCAGTTCCTGTATGAACTAGGCCTATGCTGCCATTCCTGAACGCATTGGTATATCCCCAAAAAGTCCTCTATTCCCTGTATTCTCCAAGCAATTCCCCCAATAGAACTACTTCAAGTAATTTGAAGTAATGTCCAAATAACAGTGTTTTTCATTTACAATAATACAAATAATAATAATCTCAAGGCGCTTCATCTGCACCAGATTTAGACTAAATTAGACAAATGGTTAAGAAATGAAGTTCTGAAAGTGTTTGGAGATAAAGCTACTCCTAGTGTGAAAAATATAAAACCGATTTCATATAAAATCTATCCAGTTCTTCTTCAAACCAAGATTTTATGTAGGTATGAAATTTGAAAATGAAATAATTTTTGAATTATCGCGAATTGTGTGTCAATATTGAAACAATCTTCCTGTCTTTCGGGTATTTAATTAAATGAACTCCATTTTCTTTCATGCTCTGAAGAACAAAGACAAATTACATTTTTGGTGTCCCTGCGGACTACCAAAAAATGTGATTGCACTTTTCTTCCCTCTTTGCCCAAAGCAGGATACAACAGCTGTCAAAATGTTCATAGTTTGCTTATTTAACCCCCCAACAATCAACTATCCTCACGACGCCTCTTTCACACATCTGTTATTTGGGTAACTAACATTGTTTTCCTAATTGGCTAATCTGTTTTTTACATGATGCATCCCTCGTTTAGTGTGGTAATGAGACTAAATACTGCTAGTTGCAAGTTCCTTCAGTACAGGATGACATTGTTAGCATGCATCGCATGCCAAATTGGGTGGTGCAGTTCTCGGGGGCTCCTCATTTACAATTAAAATAACATGGGAAAATAAGCGGTTCCCTGGCTAAGAGAGGCTACATTCAGATGCTTCTGACCTTTTTGCCTGGGAAATGACCTGATTGATTGATTTTTCTTTCTGAGGTCAACAAATCATTACAATTCTACCATCAAGTAAAGAAATAAAGATTTAAGGTAATTAAAGAAATGGAGCACATGTATGTGTTTGCACATACGTGTGTGCATTCTCTGATTTATTTATGTGCTTTGCTTAGAATTTAACATAACTAATCTATAAAAGTAATGGTACTAAATTCCGGTATTGTTATAAAAACGATTAATTATTTGCTATTTGTTCGGTAAATGGTTCATATTATGGAGTAATGACAGAATTACAGAAGATTCTTGGAATGGTGGAAATAAATCGCCTAGAATAATCTAAAGCTATTCGAAAAAAGCATTGGGTAATTTTGGTAATATCAGCATCAGCGTGTTCCCTAAAGAGTGTGTTTGTGTGTTTGGCTGCAGATAGCAGACAGCATGAAGACATACAGTATGCATCTGGTGGTACAGTAGACACATCATCAGAGGAGGGTACAGAGGTGATGGCTGTAACTTGCTAACAGTCCAGACGTTTGATCAAAACAAATATATGGATTTCTCCCGGGGCTCGTGTTTCGATTTGCCATATTCCAACAACTCCGGCCTTTGGAACTTATCCCTCGCCTAAGTAGTCCCTTTGAGGATTGTAGTGCAGCCAGTCTGGCCTTTTGAAGTAAGCTGCAGCCCTGATTGGGATTCACAGGGTGCCGACCGACGAGGGGAGACACATTCCACATTAATTAACACCTGGCCTCATTATCTGTCCCATGTGGTGGATTCCCAACGGGGTAAATTTAACACCACCTTAATACACCGGGGGATCGTATTGTGGTTTTAAATTTGAATTGTGCGTGTAAAAAAATCTGAAGCCGTCATATGTACATGTGTATTTGTGTAAGACACAAGTATCCTCAAACACAGATAAACATTTATTTGTATTTGAGCAAACTAGTGTGTTTTTCCTTTGTATTAGTGTGCGGTTCTGTGTCTGTCAGCTTGGTTGTGTGAGGGGTTAGACTCCCTCTGATGTCAGGATTCAATAAAAGCGTTATAATTAGAGGATGTTTAATTCCCCCCCCTTGATCTTTGCCTCTCTGTATTCCCAAGCAGCCACTGGATGAAACGGCAACTGCTTGTGTGGCAAGAATCGATTCCTCTCTTGATAAGATTCTTTAGACAAAATACATGATGCTGCCAGAAATCTTTCCAGATGAATTCAGGGGCATCGTTCTTGATCCTGTGAGATGGAGAATGTCACTAACAATGGCCATGTTTGGTATCTCAGTGGGTTCAATAAAAAAAAAAACAATCACACAAATTGATTATTTAACATGAGCATGATAACAATGCTCTGATGTTTACTAAGTTTATTCATGCCATTCTCTATCCTTCCATGTTTCATCACATGATCACAAATCTATCCAATAGACACACCTTCAATGTTAGCGTATTATCTTGTTGTATTCTCTTTCAATTGAACTTTCTCTCTAACGTTATTTCGTGCTGCTGTCATGGGTACCCTCCATCTGTCCATCGCAGCTCGTCTTTCTAGGTTCATCGGCTTCTTCATTTCTTTTAACCGGATCAGTCTCAGCACATAAACATACCAGCAAATAAACCCGTCTAAAACCCTGTTAGACGCTGTAATAAATAGTACAAACATTGCTGGGACGTAATTATTAACTGATTAACTGTTTTTTTTTTGTTTGCGCCAGTAGTATTTGTAGTATTTGGGGGTGTAGCCTGAATGTTTTTATTGTTTTTTTTTCCTCTTCTTTTCTTTTAATCTTATTTATTACATATCTGACGTGTACGTTTAAACTGGATCAGATAACACCCCTTGGACTTTTAAACTGCTAAACCAAATCTACCTGCAAGTATATATAAAGTAACCGGGACCTGTCATCAGCCACCACCACCACCTGGACTCTGCCTGGACTGTGTGATGATATCTCACTTCTACTCAGCGAAGATACCCCTCAAATACCCTTTACCCTTGAGTTGATTCATATGCACCAAATTTGGACCAAATCGGACAAAGTATTAGAAAGTAATATCAGAAAAATTGTGTTTTTTTGTAAAAAGTGCCTGTTAATCAGAGAAATATGAAAATACAACGATACATTAAAGCTACATATCCATGCATTTATTCATATGAACCAAGTTTGGATTACATCGCAACAACGGTTGAGAAATTATTGCCTGAAAACGTTTGGAGATGGCGCTAGTTGACGATATAGTTTTTGAGTTATCGCGTTAACATGAAGGATCTCTGGGGGATGCGGGGGCGGCGATGAAAATTCCATAATATCCTCGACTTTTCATGAACATAAGTACTCAAAAGAGATGGACATAGAAGTGTAATCTATCCATTAAAGCAACAACATTCTACTGTATTGATTATTCATTTTCTTTATTTTGGTTCTTTATATACGCAGCTTTTGAGATACATGGAAGTCGTTTATTTTATTTGAGAAGTAAATCAGAGGACACAAACCTAGTTCTTAGCCTTGTAAAATGAGACGCAGGGGTCATCGCAGAGAAATTGATAGAAACTGGGGTGAAATTGAGAAAGCCAGCTAAAGAATAGAGGGACAGCAAGGGTGAAATGCTGCATTGTTCAACAAGTTAACTCATTGTGTGTCAACTCATCCTCTATTTTTTCAATCTGCATGGTTATTAGAGACTTTTATTAATATGAAATGCCAAGGTGAGGAATAAATTATTACTGAAATGTCACCCTTTCACTGAGCATGATAAAAATCAAACCAGCCTTTGTGGATACAAAAATGATTCCCTCTGTACTAACATCTCTACCTCTCTCTCTCTCTCTCTCTCTCTCTCTCTCTCTCTCTCTCTCCACAACAGTCTGTTTTACTCTTTCTCAGAGATCGATATGGCATGACAACATTATGGTTGGGTTCCCTAAGGGGAGGCAGCTCTCAGCAGTCAGTTTTGTTTTCTTTCACTCAGTTCATGATTTTTCAAAATAAAAGAAAAGAAAAAAATTGAATTCTTCCCTGTATTGCTTGGCCTTTAAAAACGTCATTTTGATCTTTAGTGGTTTTGAAAGGGAAATGCAGTGCAATGTCTTATATCAATGTAATGTCTGTTTAGGAAGCACAGAGCAGCATCTCAGATGTCTTTAGCCTAGTTTAGCATATAGCCACACTGACCAACAGCTTGATATGGAACCTGAAAACTGTGATAAATTTCACTACATGATGCTTCAATTCACACCACAGGTCAGTGGTACCCTCCATAATTGTATCTGCACTCCTGAATTATAATCGGGGGGAGGCTTCCTGTTTAGCTTTCATGGAAAATATAAGAATTTACCTGTAAAAAAATATTGCTGTCCCACAGCAGTGTTTCCGTCAACACGGACTTTTGAGGTCAAAGCTTGTAGAGAGTTCCTCTCCCATGAGAACACTGTTTGATTGCTTGACACTCCTCAGTCTCGTCAAAATTACAGATAGTTTCTTGAGGGAGGGGAAGTCCTTCACATGCACATGCACGTGCACATCCCCGCAGACCAAAAATAGGAAAACCTTTGTAAGACAGGTGAGTTGAGTCTGTTTTTTCTTTTTTTAGAGCTGCAAAAGAGCTAGACTCCAAAATAGCTTTCCAATAATCCTATTCTGATTGTCAAGCATAAAAGGGAGCTGAATTATTGTACAAGCACTAAGAATAATTTGTTTTAATTAAAAAATTGCAGCGTGGACAGTCATTGCCTCTTGCTCCTATATTGAAAAGCTGAGATAGACATGGAAAAAAACGGTAGTTACAGGGGAGTTCACTGAGGGGAGAGCCAATCTAAAACTAGCTATGCCCCAAAGGTTGAAAAGAGCAGTCTTAATAATAATAATAATAATAATACATTTAATTTATAATGCACTTTACATTTGGATCAAATCTCAAAGTGCTAAAAGTGTCTTATCCTTAGGACAGCGGTAAAGCCAAAGCGTTGAATCATGTCACTCTCTCAGAACCGCTGTCTTGTTGATATTGAGAGTATGAAATAACTAATTGCACCCTGCGTGCCGAGATGTAAGAGGAACACAGTGATTCACTGATGAAACGTTTACGCTAGTAGCGTATAAATGTAGCACTAGGCACTTGGAATGTGAGTTGACAGCAAATCAGTCAAATGTGGTTAGACTATGAAAAGAAAGAAAGCTGCAGAGTCGTATGCTAAGGTAAGAGAATTTTCCTTAAATATCTCCAAAATAGCATCTTATCCCCGCTAATTGGGATCCTCAAGCGGCAAATGTTGATGAGATTAGTTTTTGTCAACCTGCTGAAAATTTCAAACCTAAAGGGAACAAAAACATTAAATCACTTCTGCAAAGTTTGTAAATGAAGAGATGGCAGATGAGTTTCTTTTCTTTTGACGTTAATGCCTTTAACTTTTAGTTGTACCGTATAACTAAAACAAATAATTTTGCATATGGCATTTTGATGTTACCTGCCGCTATTATTGGTATATAACTCGTCCCAAAGATCTGATTTACAAGTTTTTTCAGAATTTTATTGTTATTTTTTCACAACTAATGACCAACTCTAGATGGCAATAGCTGGAATAGGCATGTAATTATCAATCAATAGCTTTCAGTTCTGCTTTGGTTTTATTTTTACCCCTGGCTGTGGGTGATTTAACTTTTTGTCAAGTTACTTTCCCAACCTTTGGAAACTTAATTTGCAGGTTATGTGGAATATGATCGACTGACAGGTAGTCCTGTGCCTAGCTAGAATAGGATGTCAATCTGATATCTGAAGGACTCTAATATATAAAAGACAAGGATTTGGTTGAAAATGAAAATCATTACGACATCATAACCCAACGTCGACTAGATATTAGTCAATTGATGTTGTTTTAGCAAATATCAGATCCAGCAAAAATTCAATGTCTGTTGGAGGTTGATATCCAGCCAACATTGTGTTGAGATGATGACAAAATTTCTGTGTCCAACTACTTAGATGCTAAGATTTTGACATCATTAAATTGAGCAGAATGAAACTGAACATCATCAGTTTCCAGATGTTCTCCCATGTGTCCAATAACAATACGTGGCCTTTATAATATTACCTAGTAAATCTCCTATTTCCCCTCCATCCCCTACATTTTGGAGTGGATCCTGATAAATCTGCAGATCAATGATTTTTTTTCACATACTTTAGCCATGAAAGATTGGATTTTTCACTATTTTGATTATTTGTAGAAAATTTGCATTTATTTTATTTTTTTCAACCTTTCAGTACAGGGACATTTAGACTATTTGACGAATTATCACGGAACCGGTTAGAAGAGCAGGGACTTTCCTAAAGAAGGAACCTCTGAAGTAGAGAGTAGATCTGGATAACAGTTCAGGTAGCAGATATCTAGAGGGATATCTGGGATAGGGAGAGGTGATTACATTTTGAAAAGAATCAGGCCAGTGGAACAGGAACAGCTGTTTTCCCAACAGACAAGCAGTTCAGTTCCAAGTTCTACGTATGTGTTTTCACACAAATAGACCTTGTGGAGAGAAGGGCCACTATGAATGGGGCCTCTGACACTAATATCCATGTATGTTAAACACAGTAATTTTTTCTGATCAAAGGAAAAGCAGTGTTTATCTCAGCTGAGGCTGGGTACCATTGCTTGATCGTTGCTGTGTACTGCATAGCACCCATTTAGCTCAGCTTACATACTAGGTATGACAGGAAGCTTAAGGTCTTCCTTAAAAGGTTCAAACAAAATTATGTACATTTTATCATTGCCTGACCTTGTTGTACTGCTGAAAAAGAGCTCTGGCATTTTTTCTACTCTCTGCATTGCATGAATTCAATAAGCCTCAACTCCGGCTGTGTTCAGTAGAAACATACGCCACATTCTCACTTCATTCTCATATATCAAACACAGTGGACAAACATACGATGAAAGGAAATAAAGGTAAGACAGTATGCCAGTTGTAGGTAATTTTGCTCCATTGACTCTCGGTGAAAGCAGCAGAACTATATAGTGAACTATACAAATAAGAACTGTGCAATTTGTTTTTAATAATGGAAGGCAGTCGAATGGTCCTGTAATTACTATTATTGGTGCTGAGAAAGCAATAACCCTGCACACACAAAAGCTAAAATATTCCAAAGAGGCTTTTCAAATATTATATCTGATTTGGAAAAAATTAAAGAATAATGAAGAATTTATGCATATCTGCGCTCAAGATGAGACAGCAAACATTCATTTAAATGGTAAGCTATCCAGGAAGACTCTGCCTAGTCAACCTTAAAGCCCATCACTTTCCCCCATATCTGCATGCATTATTCATCTGTGTTTGTATTTACAACCCTCTAAGAATTAACCTGTCAAAGATCCCAGGATATACTGATGACGCATCTCTATCTGTCAGCCGCCTCACCTCATACGGAGCACCCATCCTCCATGTGTTCGAACAAAGCATGGATATTATGCATCATCAGCTGACAGAAAACAAGGGACAGGGAAATTAAAAAAGCAGGAGAAAAAAGATGTGGCAGGTGAGAGACGGAATAAATGATGACTTCCCCGTCTCCTGGAGTCAGGGGACATGTTGCATTTCATCCTGGTGTCTTGCTAAGCAGTGGTGCAGTGATGATGGGCTGGGCAGGGCCAGTTCAGACCAAAGTCAAGGCCAAGGGGTTGACAGGAAGCTAGCCACTCTAACGGTTCCCTGCCCTCACAGAAATACATGGATGAACGGACTCACCTCTCCACCCCCCACCTTCAGGAAGGAAGGGTATACGGATCAAAGAGGCATGACCTATGATCTGCTTTGTTAGTCACTCGCCGACTTTGTAGTCATGATATTGACTCAAACCTCAGACAGACTGTGTGCACTTTTTTATTTGAGTTTCAAACGTGTACAATTTTCTTAAAAAACCCTGCAATAGAATGAAATATGTTGTGTCTGTGGAATGTATACTTTCTGCTCGCAGTCCCAAAATGCAATGCATTCCATTATCTAAATTTCAGGCTGTGACACAACCGATGCCTAATGATAGGGAAAAGGTTGAACAGCTAGATAAAAGTCCTCTAGACAATTTATACACACAAAATTACTAAAACTAAATCAACTTAATTGGACCAACGGTTAAGAAATGATGTCCCCCCGATGGTGTCGGAAATATACAACCGACTCTTCTCAAAGTCAAGCACTTCTTCTCCCACTAAGGTTTATTGTGGTACAAAAAGTATAGACAAATAACTTGTACCATATAATTCAAGTTATTGCTCTGTGTTACTTTCTGCATATAATATTATTTTGCATTACATCATTGCTTATAAATGGACGAGGTTCTTGTTCTATGTTGGATAATCAATGCAATGAAACTTAATTATAATGTTGTTCAATAAATACCTGTTGTGGGCTGTGACATTGAAGAGCCTAATGAGTGCTCCAATTCAGAACCAGAGCTTCTGATTGGTGGAAAGACTTAACTCATGCATCAGGGAATTGCCAGATGATGGCTAAGAAACAATAACTGTTTCAAATAATGATATTTCGATAAATACTCACAGAAGACATTAATCATTGGATCAACTTTTATGGAATATGGAAGTCTGCAAGTAGACACTGCAGTTAAAGGCTTAAAAAAAAAGCTTTTATAAGGGATACATTTGCACCAGAGCAACAAAAAAGAGTAATGTTTGACCTATTAATATTACCATACCAAAATCCTACCAATAATGCGTTATTATCAAGTTATTACCGCCATATCCGTATAAACCCAGCTGCGAAGAGCTCTCAAGTCGTGAATGAAATGTTCTTTCATTGCCGGTCCCAAGTCCGAATAAATGGGAATTGTTGTGTCAGGAAGGGCATCTGGTGTGAAAACTATGCCAAATAAAAATGCGAAACACAAAACTGATTTCCAGCTCGGGTTAACATTGACCCCACTGCTACTGTTAGCCAGCAGGGTACTGGTGGAAACTATGGAGTTCAGAAACAAATGATCCGCTGAGACGACCCCAAAAGGGAACAGCCAAAGAGCAAAGAAGAAGATTACTGCTATTTCTGTAACACATTACATTATAATGAATTACCATCGGGGTTGTTTACATATATTCAAATTCTCTTTGTGGCTGAAAATTAAGTTCAGTTCTCTCCTTTTGATTCCACCAACCTCTGTGATAAAAATATGTGGCTCATTGCTGCTGCTTGGTTGTCATACAATTAAATCTAATAGCCTTTCCTCTGAAAACATTTGCCTCCTGCAACTGAAAGTGTGGCTGATGAGAGCACTGGACTAAAACACCAAACCAAGCCTTTGCTCATCCACAGACAGCCGCGATAATGAAGCGCACATTAGGTTATAATTTGGTTGAGTCAACGGAGATGAAGCTCATTATTCAAGTGCAACAAAAGGGGATTCAGTAAATCGCTTTACTTTGCTGAAGATGAAAGCACCTTATCTCCGAAATCTTAAGAGATAACAAATAAAGTAACATTAAGTCAATTATACAGAAGTGATTTTGATATTAGGAGAGTCTGCCAAATATGCCACCAGCTGATTCTGACTGAAATATCTATTTTTGTCTCTGTAAAAGAGAGCAACTCAGTAACCTTACCATTTATTTAATAATAAACATTCCAAGTTGACTTATGTTGAAATGCTGAGTCGTTTAAATCCTGTTTGCAAAGGGAAATGTTGATGACATGTCTTACATAGTCATCTTTCGCATTTATCACAACTTTTATTCAAAACCAAGCTTTCTTTTGGTTTCTTCAAGCTTGAGTCATTATCACAATCCTCTATCTGGTAACTATTAGATATTTATTATTATGGAACAAAACTTTATTTTCCCATTCTTCAGCCCTACAACATAGTCAGGCTCACTTTCCTTTCTCAAAATTCATAATATGTAATTATTTTATAAAGGTGCAGTGTGTAACATTTAGTGGCATCTAGAAGCTAAATTCATCTTCAGCATCCCTATGCAAGTATCTAGGGTGGCCATCAAGTATGAGAACTGTCCTCCATTAACCAGTCAAGTGATGATTCCTTTGATAGATATATTTAAAAATATATTCTATAAAACTAAAGGTCAAAGGTCATATTATTATTTGTTCCACATTGTGGTGGCGTTGTCATGGTGGCTCTGCTCCCCGCAGAGGGCTCCAAAGCTTTTTTTTTTACAGCATAATAAAAAACAACTGAGAATAAAACATTGTGGTCAAAGCAGGTAAGCATAAAGACCTGACTCCAGCCGAGTGATTAGTCGCCTAGGGATGAGAGTCGGTGCTGTGAACACTCCGTCCCTGGCACTCTGAAGTGCCGAGGTCTGAGCGGGTGACAGAAGCACTCTAAAAAGTGCATGTGGAGCCACGTACCACCTTCCCCCAACCCTTTCCGAGATGACCCACGGCCGGTCGTGTTGCACTGCTGTGGAGGAAATGCCGCCGGCGATAAAGCATGCACTCTGCAATGTGTGGACCCAACTTTCTGCCTCTTAACGGTTTCACCAGTTGGGTCTCGATGCTTCCTTTGACGGCGAGGTTTCCAGCTCTGTTGCTTTTCCTTATCCTAAATAATTAGTATTATCTACCATTTGTCAAAACACTGTTAACCAGTTACAACATATTTATCATCAACTTCCTTGTTGGTTTCTGAAGGGAAAATGTTGCCCCATTGTTTCTCCGTTCTTTCAGCCTAAAAACACAGAAATCCTTTTCTAGAGCCAGCGCTCAGCTCTTCTCTTCTGGCTACTGTACAAACATGGTGGTGCAACATGGTATGGAAGAGGACGCTTGTTGCTTTAAACTGCTGAAATTGAGAAGAAAACTAAAAATTTAATGAAGACCCACGGACACAATTGTAACAATCTACACAAAATATGCTCATGATAAATATGGGAATAGTATGAAAAGATACAATAACACACAAACACACACACACACACACACACACACACACACACACACACACACACACACACACATACAGACCTTCATTCACTAACAACAATGTACACACAGGGATACATTGTCTTTCATTTATAGCATACTTACTTGTTTTCACTTACGGCAGCCAAACTTATGATGTTGTTAGAGTTTAACTAGAGTTTCCACACTTTAACTAACCTTGTGTCCACTGGACATATACACTACACCTATAATATAAATGTTTTGGGGTTGCACCATATTAAACCAATGAAAACCTTTTTTTTTCCACATTCCATGCAAACCCTAACCCTAAGGCCCATGGGTTTCATGCTGAAAAAAAGAATTCCTTACATAATTTTCCTTTCAGCAATTATTGAAAGCGAGTCCCTCAGCTCTTTAAACCACACATGGATTGCTTTAGTTCCTGTTGGTAAAAGAGACACAGAGGGAAATCTCACAGTGACTCCTGTCATTGACAGCAAGGATAAGTCTTCTCCACTGCCTGACAATAACGGGGCAGTCTCCCAACAGCTTAGTCAGAGTTCTCTTCTGTCTCTCCTTTCTAAGCCTCCAAAGGGGACATGTGGTGAACCAGCAACTGCTTTCATCCATTCTGAGAGAGCTGCATAAAGTTCAGAAGAATTACCAGAATCTACCCAGTACTCAGAGTAGAGTCGATGGAATAAACACCTTTAGTATCAATCTCACAAGATTGTTATACACTAACAGCATCACCTGCACAGACTAAAGTGGCTAGGAATATGGTCGCAAATGAATGACCAGAGGACTCAGAGAACATCCTCATTCATTTCGAATCGCTCACTGAATGCCGTAGACGTTTTGGGGAACAAGATATTTTGTCAGAAGCCACACTTACAAAAGGTTGACACGTTGTTAATCTGTTTCACCAGCAGACTCATATTGAAAATGTTGGACAAGATTGCGGAAACATTCTTCTAAATACATTGATATGTTTCTAATACACATACTTGGAAAATGAAAATCATTTGTTCCGATTTGGAATTGCATGAAAATTAAACCTCCTCTTTCAATTAAGTCAAAGTTATGGCCTCCCACTTTAGTAAATCACCATTAAATCTATGAAAGACACCCTTATCTAGAATTAATAGGGACAGAAGTGCAGTTAGAAACACTCTAATGTCTATCAACCATTTCGGAAATGATTGCAAAGGGTTCTTAAAAGTAATTCCTTCCAGCAGGTATTCTCTTGTTGTTGCTGCTCTTTATCAGAGCCCATGTTCTGCAGTTGTGTAACCAAATACAATCTTTCATAGGACTATTTGTCTAATTGGATAATTTGTATTAATCAATATTTAGACTATGAATAGACAACACACACCATTACCATGATGTCATTGCATTGGAAACCATTAGTGCCATGATAGTTTGACCCTTACAATATTACATGAAAACCTATACCTTAAAATTTGGAGTCACAGTTATTCATGGAAACGTTTCACTAATGGCTGCTCTCTTCAGGAAGTCCAAAATTTGATGACTTTGTCCTTGGTAGATGAAGAATCCTTCCACCCAGTTCCATGGTAATTCATCAAGCTATTTTTGTTTAACTGACAAAAATGTACAATAAAGGCCTATCTTGCAATGTTGAAAAAAGGTGAAAAATTGCTGTTACCAACCCTTTTATTCAGATCCACCCCAAAATTCATGCCTAACTTCTTTTTCTTCTGCTTTTTTCGAACAAATTCTGCATTGTAGTCTATAAGCAAGAGGCCGAAAATGTTTAAAAAGTCACATTAACACACAGTAACATTTAACATATTAACATATTCAACAAAGAGGGGGCGTTCTAGAAGCTGAAGACAAAGTGAACACAAACAACATCCGCTAAGTTTACGGTACTGAGCCAAGGATGCAGTGTGTTAACACCACACCACTATCTAGTCACAACCTTAGGAGGACCCACTGTGGGTCAAAACTGGTTTGTGATTTTATACCTATAAATGCTCGGAAATAACAACATTCTTATCCACACTGACTTGATGCTGGTGTGCCTGATTGATATGCCCATGGTCTTTAATCCAACTATCCACACAACTATCCAATCTAACCTTTTAATCAAGTAATGACATTTTAAAAATCCCTACAATCAGAACATAAATCCAATATTTTTCCTCCTAAAATATGCATGCTACAATTAATCAAACCTCATCACAAACAACAGAAGGAGACTCAGGGTTGTTATTGCGGCAAAAGGGGGCTATCTATTCAAACCGTTTCATGAAATCCATCACGCAATCTTTGTGTAAAAATGCTAGCAAACAACAAACAAACAAACAAATTGCCCAAGTAGGTTCTTTCTAGCTACATGCTGAGCGGTTCTATCAACTTTCATTTAGTAATGCCTGGTCGTTTATCTTTAACAGGCTGAAATGTTTAAAAGAGCCGACAAGCTCACACAACCTAATAATAAATCCAACACCAAAGGGAAATTCTCCAGATAAAGCCCCCAATCTCCTGCGGTGTACAAACATTTGAACTCCTCAAATTAAATGCAAAGTTTTGTCACCAAAACAGTGTTTTTCATAAAAAAGCTCCCCCTCAGAGTCAAATATGAACTATTAGAGCAAAAATATCATATATATAAACGATAGATCTCCCCAATTTGATTCATTTGCACCAAATTTTGACTGAGTCAGACGAACTTTGAGGAATTATGGTCCAAAAGTAAAATAGTTTTTGAGTTATCACGAGAACATGAAGGATCTGTGGCAGCAAAGGACCAGGTGGCGGCGGTGACGATTCTTGAAGTTCCTCAACTTTTCAGGGATATGATTAGTTATTAAAATTCAGATCCAACAAAGTTTCATTAAAGTTAGTTCGGGAGCTTTTGTGTAATAGACTTAAATGGTCCAGAAGCCCTATCTCGCTACGATGCAGAAGGTAAAACCAAACTGCTGAGTCCGCCCCTTTTTCTGGATCCACTCCAAAACATTAACAGTTTCATAAGCTGTGAAGACTCATTTCTAAAGGGTTACGGTTTCTTTAGCAACTTAAAGGTTATGGGAAGTTCCTTACAGATCCCTATCCTTGATTTATCACCTATCACTTGCTTTATGTTACTAAAAGTTGAATCCATTGTTCCACATTTACCCTCTTCTCACAACATATTTCTCACAACAGGTCTGCAGCAGACGCGATGATGATACCGAAAAAACTAACAACCATCACACAAATTAATCTTATAATGAGGAAAAAATAAATAAAAGCCTGAACCTAACATAAGAAATCTTTTAAAAGTGGCAACTTTATGAAGAAAATAGAAAAGATTTTCTATCCCCCATGATTTCCCTTTAAGGAGAACCTAGTCTAGGCTTTTATCGGATAAAAGTCCGAACCATCCTACCGAGCTTCATGAGAAGTTTTTTCTGCAAGACCGGTCACGGTGAAACTAACAAATTTAATTTGTGAAATTGAAAACGCAATTATCAAATCTTTTTCCAGATTTCAGTATTTTGATTAGATACCAGGCAAACAAATTTATTGAATTTAATTTATAAAACACAATACGTATACTCTTTGTCAAACATCTCTCCTACATTGCAGTATACTACATGAATTTATTTTAAATTGGACAAAGCTTGTTATTGTGTCTAGTTAACAGAAAAAAGGGCCTTAAGGCGGTGATGGGTGAGATGAGTGACGGTGCCACAGCTCGCCACAGGAGAACAGTCTTAATACCAACACATTCTGAGGAACCCCTGAAGGTCTGCAGCTAAAAATAAAAACAGGGCTAAATCTCTGAATCAGAACACCTGTCCCAGACACTCTTTATTCTGTGCTCTCTTTACTTTTCCAGAGCATTCACAGAAAAGGCTGCAACGAGAAATGTTTTATCGAAATGACAAAGAAATTACTATTAAATGTCAACCGAAAAAGACCATTAAGTATAACGTCTCCCTGGGATAGTTTTGGGTACTGCTGAAATTTCAGTCCTACATGTTTCCTCAAATAAAACTGCTGTAAAAAAATGTTTTATATACAATATTCCTATTTCAAAATTATATGGATGATGATGAGGAGTGTATGACTTTCTTTTTTTTTTGAAGAAGAAAATATATGTGTACCAGAATATATACTGGAGAAAAATAAATTGTATACATTTATATATATATATATATAATTCCACTTATACAAAAATGATTCATAAATGGATATTATTGTTTAAATGGATGAAAATGCGTTGATGCTTTGGATGATGTCAGAATTAATCAATATATCACTGGTTTTTAGAATGTCTGCTATTCGTGCATTGCTGAAATAATCAAAATGACCACTTCATGCCCTGTGTCAAGAGGATAAGATCCATAATATGACTATATTTAGGGTGCACACTGTGAAAATCAATATATAGGCAGCTTCCAGAAGTTAATAGTTCTGTGTGTAAAACCAATTTAGGAAATACATACATAGAGTAAATATTCATTGTAAATGCTACCCCTAAATTTAAAGATTTGGCAGCTTAATGCTCTTGTCTATCTAAATTAATATTATTGATACATTTAATATTATTGATTTTCTACTGACGATAATTGCAAAGCTGATAACATCACTATGATCTCTGTTTTGGTTCTGTTGCTTAATATCAGGACGGTTCTGGATTCAACTCATCACATCTTCACTTCTCTCTGACCTTAATTTACAAGTTCTCTTAACAATCAGTACTTGATTTACTTCTAAACAATTATTTAAGGCAATTAGAGCCGACTCGCCAGTGTTTTTTTTTAAGGCCGGATCAGTAAGTGACCGTTCTCCTTGGACAGATCCTGCTAGATCCTCGAGTCACAGAATTCACTGGTGCTAATTTGATTTGCAAATGTATGAAATGAAAAATTCTGTACTTGTAACAAATGTGTAATAAACTGTGCAAAACATTCAGACAAAGAAGAATATCCCATGCAACAAATAAAATCGGTAGAATAAATGTGAAGAATTGTGAATAAAAAAGGAGATACAGATGCAATTTATTGAATGAGAAATCAGGACTGAAAATAAAATGTTAAAAGAGTAAAGCAAACATGGACAGCTGTAAGTATTGTAGATAATCTTGGCTGATAAAGGTTTGACTCGTCTTGATATTAAGCTTCACAGACTGTCACGCACCACTGGAGGCGGACTCCATCCCTGCTCCTACAGTGACACCAAATGTCTCAATGACTTCTGGAGCCATGAAGAAATAAAAGCTCCTTTTAAAGATGCCCATTTTAATTGGTAAATATTTACTTGCATGAGTTCTCTTCTGGCACACGGGCGACTTCTTCTGAAGCGCTTTAAAGCCCCGTGGGCTCTCTCTGCTTCCTTTGAGTGTGATTCCAAGCAAATCTAACCTGCGCTTGAACTGTAGATAATGTTTGATAGGAACGCAATGTGAAACACTGTGGTGAGTGTTCGGCGTACAAACACAGTCATGGCGCCGCAACAATCACTCTTTCGCTGTTAACGAGGATCTGTCCTCTATCTTTCCCCCTCTGTGTGTGCGTGTGTGCACGTCTATGTGCGTGTGTGCATGTGTGTGTGTGTGGGTGTGCAGTCATGTGTAAGTGAACCCATGTCTGTGTGTGTGTGCTTAAAAATTCAGGGCTGCTTAACAAAATCCCATACTGTCATATTTGAGACCAAATACCTTGATATTGATAAAGTACACTGGATATTTCTCAAAACTGGAGCTGACGGAGTAGATGTGTGTGGGTTAGGGAAAATGTTCAGATAGGGAAAAAAAAACGTAGAGGAAAACAGACATCTTGCAACTGCCTGCAACTATTCTGTCGCAGGCAACTATTCTCTTCTGCACTATTTTGAAACGAAATGCATCTTTCTCTCTCGTCCATTTTAAGTTATTTTCCTCAACTCACTCTGTATGACCTGTTATCTGTATGTTCCTTGCATGTGTCTGCATGTTAACATGTGCATGCCCACGTGAGCAGGGATGGGAATGTTTGTTTATATTTGAGCAGTGCTCATTTAACCGTGTGTGTATGTACACATGTGTGCTAATATGTTCATGTGCATTTCCACACCTGCCTCTCCAAGATTTATGCATATATTAATGCACATCTGTATCCATCTGTGTGTGTAGCATGTGAAGGTGCCATTTGATGTTAGCACTTGGATTCTAATGCACACACGGATTGCGTGTATATCAATCTTCGCTTCGGTGACAGGGAGTCGCCTTGTATGCACTGCTCTCTATCCCTGACCCAGAATGCTATGTGATTCGTCCTACAGTCTCATTTGTCTCCATCAGGGGACAGGCGAGGTTACGACTCACCAAAGCGCAGTATGTTTCTGGTGGATCTCCGCACGTGATATTTGGGGGGTCGAGGGCTACTCGCAGGTACTTTGTCATGTCGTTGGCTTCTGGCTGACAGGCCATGTAGTCCCATGCCAGGCCCTCCTCTGTGTAGATCTGGGACTTGCACACGTCATAGTGTCCCCAAGCTGCAGGATAATGTTGCATGGCGTGTGCCATGTTGATGCACACAGCTTGAAGAGTAAATAATAAAGGCCAAAGCATGACTGATCTCATTCTGTGTTTTTTTTCTCCAGAGCTTCTTTTTGTCTTTAAAACGGTTGCTTGGTCACAGAACTGGTAAAAAAATATCAGTAAATAAATGTCTAAATAAGCCGCTGCTTTAAGGCGGGCAATGCAGCAATCGAAGACTTTGGCAGCATGTTGCTACTTTTGCGTGAGCAGCTTCAGGCAACAATTAGCCCCATTCAAAGTTACTTTGTCTTCAATGCTGCCACTCCTTCCTGGCTGATGAGTTGTGTCAACAAGGGAGGTTCTTCACAAGTGGCGAGCGTTGATGAAAGGGTCAACTAACGGTCAGATGTGATGTGCAGAGTGGAGTGACACTCCTCATAAGTCAAAGGCTGTCAGACGTCTGAGCTTGGTCTCCTGTCTGCTGTCATTTTTGCCACTGGCTGCATCCTAAAGGACAGAAGAAAAGGACAGTTTGGTGAATTAAGAGATCCCCAGAAGCATTTGAAACAGTATTAAAATATTAACAAAGTTTGAGGGCACTGAAATTCACAAGTGTAGCTCACTGCCAACGCCACACATACAAATACTGTCTGCACAAGCCCAGCTCACTGTTTACTGTTTATAGTTATCCTCCGATAATAACCTTGCCAAACTCGCTATAAATCAAGTTTGTTCTCCAAACCCTAATCTCCATTTGAATTTCATACAAAAAGGCTTATTTCCATGTGTCAAGCCACCGCATTTAACGTATTGCTTTTACCGACTCCTGCTCCCTAATAGCTGAATTTGGATTTGCGTTTGTCCCAGAGCCTTCGGAGGCATTTGGGAAATATTAAAGCAAAATGGGGAGACAGAAATGGTCTATTTGAGGGATTGTACATCTCACGGACCTATCACAAGCCATCAGTCAGATGGTCTAACTCGTCAGGTAATGGTGCCTGGCAGCAGTCAGTGGAGACCCACAGGATCTCAATGTCTCAAGTAAAAAGCGTGTGCGTGAGCCGGGGAAATAAAATGGAGCCGCTATACACAGCTTCCTCCAACAGAGTAATGACACCCTAAGTAGGAGTTGGGTTACTGCTGGCTGTCGGTGTGCCTGACGGCCTGAGGTTTTGCCCCACTGAAAAGAAGTCTATGATCCAAAAAGGGGCTGCTTGGAAAATGCAGTTATTTAGATTTTATTTTAACACAGTAATGCACATGTTATTCCCAGTGTGATGTCAGATAATTTCATCTGATGACTGAGACTAGACTGGCAGAGCCTGCTGGTACACACAGCTGAACCAGTAACTCTCTGGGCAGCTTCTTCATCCTCCGCGCTTCAGGCCATAGCTGCCCTCCTCTGACCGACAGACACGGCTAAAATAAGTCTTTGTAGGTAAGCTGGGGTTGAGGGCATGTCAGGAGTCTCTAATGTGCAGCGGAAAGAGCTGTGTTTTAATTTGTCTCAAAGAAAATACAGTATTTATCAGGAGATTATCAAGTCACATCACATTAATTAAGGAAAGGCTTATAATGAAAGTTTTATCAGGAGACAGGACAGAGATTCAGATCCGATTTCGGAGGGAGAAATTCATTTGCCTGGCATTCCTGTGCCTCGCACATGCAGGGTCGTGTCTCGGCTTCCTGCCTCTTGGCTCAAGACAAAATGGTGAAAATTTAAATAGGTTTTGACCACATCCTACTGCTTCCCATCTCCCTTACTAAGGCCCCTCTTAAAGAAATGACTGCAGGCTTGAATACATTCCAACTGTAGCAAAAGATGTTCATCTGAGCTGGAGAAGATTTCTGCACTGCTGTTCAGGCCCTTCGAAAGTGAGCCATGTCAGCAACACGGATGGCCAGCTTTGATTGACGGACCTCTGTTGGGAAAAGGTAAAAAAAAAGTCTAGGAAAAATGAATGCGGAAATAATGTGGTTCTATAAATGTGCTCATTCCAATCAACAATGCTCCTCAGGAGAGGCCAATTACAGATGTGATAACATGCCTCTACAGGGAAGGGAAGAAATGTGTTTCATGGGAATGCTAGTATCAAATATCATAAATATAAATGTCAGTCCTTGATCAGAAGGGTCATTGGATGGACCAACTCTCTTCTCAATTGCTCCCGTACGACTTTGCGTAGACACACACTCACACACGCATGAACATCTGCTCTAGATGAACCCTTCTTTTGTAATACTGACTTTCATTATAAAAAGTCAAATTAGGCTCCAGCGGCAGGATGATGGTGGTCACTTATAATTTTTTTTTTCAATTTAATTGGGACCATTCAAAGCTAATAAATTAGGGCAAACTGAGCTAACCATGGGAATATTGGATTTAATTCATGGACACCTGGAATAATGAAATCTATGGAGATGAAAGGGAGGTGTAAGGTTGCTCGGTGAATCTCCATGGACAGAATCAATCATCGGAGCATGAGAAAGATGGCGGTAAGGAGGGAAAAACACAATATATAATGATTTAAATCTGCTCGGGAGATCATTTCTGCACACAATAAGTGCCCTGACACCATTTAACTGTGAATGAAAATAATTGAAATGCATGGTTTCTCTTTCTCCTGATTCCGGGTTCAGACAGAGGCCTTTAAAATCAAAACGTTTTCTTTGAATTTCACGAAATGTAAAGGTAAAATAAAGCAACACCACAGTCTTCTACCCTGCTCCTGGATCTATACGTGATTCCCAGAAGCACTCCAAATGCAGGGAGAATTTCAGGAATGTCATAATTTCACTGAGAAAAATATGAGGTCAGATTCTATATTAAAAGTCATCAATATTTGAACAGCTCTCCATGTGCAAGAATAGAGAGAGAGAGAGAGAGCTGAGGGTGCCCACCTCAACCCTTTTCTCTCTCCATTTCCTCTCTATATCACCTTTTCTTCACTTGTTTTGTTGAAGCGTCTGAAACACCCCCTTGTGTCCCTTTGCTGCCCACCCCACCCCTCACCCACCCCCCACCCCTAGGCAGCTCAAGCATGGCTGAGTGTTTTAAAAGTAAGCAGGCAGCTGTGCCCCTGGCTTATATTGGTTACAAACCTACAGACAAACTCTTAAAAACCAAGCCGGAGGTATTCCATCAATTTAATTGTAATCACACTAAAATGTGTTTTTGCTCTGTATATCAGGTTGTGGTTTTCTCCTCCCCTCTTGACGTCCGTTCAGGGAAACATAGTGGGGAACTGTCCACAGTTCTGAAATACGGGACAGCAGATTTTCTCATCAGCTCCATACCGGAGGGTCTGGATCTTAGACATCACTGCTTGCTTGATAAAACTTTTGAAATCCATAAAAGACTGTCGTCCTAAACTGATGCTCACTGATTTATGCTGCAGAATAGCTATTTTGTCGTATTGTCTTTCTCTATCGAGCACCTGGTAAAGACTTTGGTTGCGTGCACACACTATACTGCCTTATTGTGTTTATTGATTCTGCTGACTTCTCACCAAATACCTTCTGAACCATGGCCAGTTTGAGCAGACTGATGCTTTGTAGCTGGCTGATGAGTGCAACAATAAACGGGTTAATGCCTCCAACGTTCTCTGAGCCAAGAACCAACCCTTGCATGTGAGTCACAGTGGGATGAACTGGCAAACCGAAGCATGTTTATACTGGCACACGTTTGTCTTCTTATTGTCTTTCTCTCCTCTTTGTCTGGCTCCCTCATTCAAAGTCTCAGTCCTGCTTTTGGTCCATTTAAAACCCTCCCCAATTCCTTCTCTCTCCGCCCCACAGTAGCATCCTTGGACCACTAGAACCAAAGGACATTTGAGTCACTTTGCAATTAACAGTTAGAGTCTTTTCCCTTAGATGACGTGATGATAATGTGAGGGTCCCTGCACTTGGAGCCCAGCCAGCCTGCACCACTGCCACACATGAAAACATCTGTCATGCATTATTCAAAGTTCTTCTTCTCTAGAACCAGTAACATGCAAAAATGAGGAGCATGTTGCCAACATTTTAAAATCCCTGACAGGCAAGATTCATGCAGAATTACATTGCAGTTGCCAGATAAAAAGTCGAATAATCCTGTTTATATTCCTTGATTTTTTTCAGGACGCAAAGAAAGCAATGCCGTCATGTCTTACTGAGTTTGCGCTCTTTATTTTACAGGTTCATTTTTGCGCAGAGGCGAGGCACAATCACACTGAAATGCTGCGCAACAAGTTAAGGTAAAATGTTGCAGTGAAGGAAATGGTAACACTATAACACAGTTATTTTGGCTGTAATGTTGTTTCAATAATGTTAGAGACTACTCTAATGACTTTTTTTCATCTATGTTTACCATCGTCACCATCGCAAAAGTGATGGTATGCCAAAAAACACAACGCCCAAACTGAATATACTCCCAAAACAAAATACTCACATTTGAATGCGCTCCTGGAAAATACTGCTCACTTTACAAGTTTGTTCGTGCCAAGAGTAGTTGCAGAAAGAGTGCGCCGAATCTTCTTGTTCTGATTTATTTATATTTGGCAACAGATAGGTAAGTTGAGAAGCACGCATCTAGTTAGAGAGCGCAACGTCTTCTCCTTTTTCTCAACTTTCACATCTTATTCAGTGGCATCCCCCTTCTCTATAAAATATTCTAGGATTTATGCAAAACAAAGCCGAGTATCGACTTGTGTCCAAACCAGCGGGTTGGTTTTACGCAGCGCTGGTTTAGGCGCAGCATGCGCTGGAATGGCGCAGGACGAATACCCAAATATAATCAGATTCGCTGTCCATCAACGGGTATTCAACACATCCCAGTGCAGATGAACTCTCGGGCAGGTCTGTGTTGGACATATTTCTGAGCCCAGTGGAGTTGCGGACGGGAAAGGAGGAGTAGCATTCTTCCTCAAATGGAGCCACTGGGTCCAGTTCTGTGAGCGCTCCGCCGGGTCCTAGAGATAAAAACACTGACTGGTTGCTAGATTTCAACTCAAACTCTTGTTTCTTCTCACTTTCGCACAACAGCTGCAGAAAAGTGCAGACTTGTGCCACCAGTTTATTCTAATACTGAGTCTCCAAACCCGATGGCGTGAAACGGAACTCCCCAGTCTAGAATTGATGGAAACGATCTGATCCTGGATGTCAAAACTCCTAACATGTCTTCTTTTTATGAATAAAACAGTTGAACTAATTTATTGGCAAACTTGTCATATTTGTAGTTATTTGGTGGAATAATCCTTTTAAAGTTACCCCGATGAATGCTTTTCTACAGTAAGTCCTTATACACAGAATTCCGCAGGAAAACAGCAGCTAAAACATCTGTCGCATAGAGTAGTTAGCTACAATGCATCTTTTCTATACATGGCTATATTTGTATATAGTCATGTCATATATTTAAGTATACTTACGCAGTTAACTAAATGGTTTTTTATTGCAAATAGGCACGGGCACTAAAATCCAGCGAAAGTAAACCGAAGCCATGACGCAGAATTACCTGCAGCATAAAATATGAAGAATATAAGATGAAAAAAAAAAGATGTTATAACATGTAATGGAACTGTTTTCTGTATTATTTGTCTGTATGTTGATAACCAGCCGCTGGTAACACGACGAAAGCGCGTCAGAAGTCGAAGCCTGACGAAAACAAACAAAACAAAAAGAACCTCAGGAAAACAAACTAAGAGCTTACCTTCAATCTAAGAATGTGGAAATCACGGCGCTCCCAGAATGAGAGAAAGGGAAAAACTCCCAGGATCGGACTGGTCGGCGCTGTTATTCAGAGGATGCTGAGAGCAGAGCTGGAGAATAACTACAGTGAGGTGCGTCTCCTGGGCTCCCTCAGCGAGGAGTCACAGATGTTACAGGGTTCCACGCAGCGCGGAAAGCAGCCGCGGTGACAGGTCGCTCTGAACACGCATTTGAATCCTGCTCTAATGTCAACTGCTGCAGATCGCACGATAAGAACAGCCGCACCCATCTGAAGGTCAGCTCAGGAACTGAGGGGAGCCGATTCCGTGTCGGTGGACTCCAGGTCCAAACTATACTTACTGTAGTGTGATGTTTCTTTATTCATGTAGTGAAATGTGTGCTGGATGGTTGAGCATCCTTTAAAACACGCACTGTAAAGTCATTCAAACGAGTTATGTCTCCCAAAATAAGGAGGGATAAAAAGGGAAAAAATGATGGGAAAGTAATTATTACTAAATACTTAAAAGTAAAGGTCATTAAAATGTAGTTGTTAGTAAATCACACTCTTATGAGGGATTTTATAAACAATGTTATATTTCATTTACTGAACACAAATGTGTAGCATAAACTTAACACTGTTATGTTGACTTCACTACTATATATTCTTAAGTAAACCTTTCAATATTACATTGAAGTCATTAAACTCTCTAGTCAAAGCGTCAAATATGCAACGATTTTTGTTATTTAAACAGACAAAAAGTCCTGCTGTGGGAACAAAATCCTTCTTTCATTTTCTGAACACCATTAGGTTGTAATAAACATATTTATGTGGACACTTTTGAAAATGGCTTTGTTAACTTTATTAAACACAGTTAACATAGTTTCACCTCTACAGTGAAACTCTTGTTTTAATTGTCAAATATACTATTATTTGGTTCTTTCAACTTAAAGATGTCGCGTAATTCAAACACCATCCATGCTTTTTTTCTAAGGGTTCAGAACCAACCGGGGATTGTTTTTGTGCTGCATTTTGGGTGTTTTTCTGTTCTGAGTGCATTATTTGTCTAACCGCTCTTATTGTTGAAAGAATAGTTTTTAGAAGTTTACTTTATCCCGATACCTAAACAGTTTCCACCAAACTAAGTTGTGCTAGATATAATTTAATTACATTATTAAGATGATTAAGATGTGGAACCAACGTGACTGTATTGGGCAATGGCCATTATTTTATTCTACAAATAAATAAGCTTAATGTAATGTTTCGATTGTGTGAGTCAATCTAATCTCAGTTTAATATAGTAACCCATTCTTCCATTACCCTTTCGTTATTCCTCACATATAAGAATAAACACGTTGACAATAACCCTCTTTTTTTGTCCCTTTTAGCTGGTCTCATTCCATTTGTTTCTTTAAGGGGGTTGTTTAGTTTTATTCCCACTCCCTGTTTCCATTCTCCCATTCATCTTTCTGATGAATATACACAAAGCCAAAGATTACTTAAAATGCCTCCCAGATAGAAGCACAGGCTATATTGATTTCTCATAAATTACTTAACAATGATCTGTAATCCATTTCTGCTCTGACAAAAGCAGATTTTGGCCCAGAAGAACTAAATGACAACAAGACTTTCATCCCCGTGGAGGTAAAGTGGCTCACATGGGATCAGAAGGTTCAACCTTTGCTTGGAGCGACGGCTGCTCTTGACATTTCCATTATATCATCAGCTTCCCCTGGGATGGATAGATAGGTAGATAGATAGATAGATAGATAGATAGATAGATAGATAGATACATAGATAGATAGATAGATAGATAGATAGATAGATAGATACATAGATAGATAGATACATAGATAGATAGATAGATACATAGATAGATAGATACATAGATAGATAGATAGATAGATAGATAGATAGATAGATAGATAGATAGATAGATAGATAGATAGATA